>PDNB01000011.1:135047-295162 GCA_002573585.1 Helicocarpus griseus UAMH5409 | reverse complement strand
TCAGGTTCTCCTCCAGTGCCCATTCTAGGGCCTCGACGACCCCTACCAGCTCAGCATCAAACACCTCCTTACCGGCGCCTAGAGACACCATACGCGTCCTCCATGGGCTCCGGGCAGGCTTGTAGGCCACTCCGGCACCCGTCCGGCCATCTTCCAGTCTTGATCCATCGCTCCAGAGTCTAGTGCCGGAGACGCCTCCTACATCACAATCAATGATTTGACGAGTACTTCTTCCACGTACTGGAATGTTGCTGGCCATGTTCGCTGCATTGGGGTAAGTACAAGGAGTGGCTACGGACTGCGAGGTTTAGGAAAGAGAAAAATGTAAGTCAAGGATATCCAATTTGTGTCCTGCATTTACTCCGCAACTCCGTTGATACCGTGAATAGTACTATGTACTTGCATACGAGGAGGATTTACAAGCTATTAAAATAGCAATGAAATAAACCACCGGACGGAAAGTTACAGAAACCTGAGCAAGGAATCATTCTCAACAAAACAGTCGGATATCACGCTCACACGACTCTATATCGAGGAGTATTTAAAGTCCAAATGGATAAGTTTCATCCACTCCGAGAGGCGTGTGTGGCTGTGTTTTTTCTAGTGGCGCAACTCCGCGAGTTTCGTCGAACCACACCAATGCGTCAAATTGTTTGGATAGCGAAGCGGAGGAATAGTGGGATAGTACCTCGGTCCGGGGACGATATACTACCCCAATGAATCGCTCTTTTCGTTGCTCAGCCAAAGCTTCCCGGAGATCAGGGTCAGCGTAATCGGGTCGAAGATCTAATAGAAAACTTGGAATGCCAGTCTCGTGCGCGACGTATTCCCAGCTATCAGGCCGGGACGGATTTACTTTCATGATTTGGACGTCCTCATCCCAATTATCAGCGGCAGCAACGGTGCCTGTATGAGTGCTGCAACCCACAAGAGCAACGTTCTGTTCCCCGAGCTTTTCGCGGCATAGCTGGCCGAGATTCAACTCGCCACGGCGCATACCCATGCTTGTATATCTGGCATCCCCAATGTGGCTATTGTGGGCCCAGACGACAGCCTTAGAAGACGCTGGTTTGACGTTGAGGAGGCGGCGTAGCGTCTCGAACATATGAGCGTCTCTGAGGGACCAGGAATCTTCCGATCTCCTATACATTGCTTTATAGTATGCTTCGGCATCGGCAACTAGGTAGGCATTTTGCTCGGAGCTGTGAAACTCTTCGCCATCATGCTGCTCCGTAGAGTACTCTAGTCGCTTATTGAGTAGGTCGCGAAGCATCTGTATAACTCCCTTCTCGCAGGAATATAACTGCGGGTCACTCAATGAAGCAAGACCATACTCCGCAGGTTCTTCAACCCACGGTTCGAGACAGCCGTATCTTTGACGAGCAAGTTTGGACATTGCCGGATCGACCCGATCTAGGTACTTGACTATGGCTTGGATGGATAACCCCATGCTGTACAGGTCCAACCCATAGAAACCGGCCCGTCGAGATTCAGGCAAACCTGCGTTATGGTCTCTCATCCAATGCACCAGATCTTGCATCTCCTTATTCCGCCACATCCATGTTGGGAAACGCTTGAACGCTTCCTCTGGGGCAGGTGCCAATTTTGATTTGACACCAGGGCGCTGTCTCACGTATCGGTCGACCGACTCTGCGTCGGGCCAGTCCGCCTCCACAGCTACTGTGTCGAAGCCATGTTGCTCGATAAGGTACTTGGTGATTTCAGCACGAGCTTGATAGAACTCAGAGGTACCATGACTGCCGTCACCTAGTAGAACGACTTTATAGCTCCCGAATTGGTCAAAATTGGAGCCGAAAGATGGATCCCTAAGTGACGGGAGAACCTTCGCGGCAGACTTGATCCTCGCAGAGAGCTGACTAGCCATAATGGAAAGCTTATATTTGGTAGAAAATGAAAGATCAACTGCTTTACCTGTAGAGAGAATAGCCGGATGACTTCCTGCGAGGCAAATTCTGGGAAACGAGATGTAGTTGAATTAGGTGAGGAAGCTCTTGAGCTTACTGGCAATATCTATATCTTGGAAGCAACCATGTCATTCTCAGGTAATTATGACCTCATCCTATACCTCATTCTTACTGTCATCATACCCAATAAGGCCTCTGCCAAGCGCCTGTCTTTTATAAACCGGCAGCTGTTGTTGATACATACTTGGGCAATGCAGTCTTGTTTATCACTGACTGTACGCCGAACACCGTTAAAGAGGCTCCTCTCTTATCGGCCCACCATGGCGCTCCTACAGCAGTTCCAAGACTCGATGGAGAGCGTCTACGGGAAGTTCTCCAGCGTTCCCGACCCAGCCAAGTGGACACCCCCACCGAAGTCCGGGGGCCATCGAGGCCGTTATCTTTGGACAGATGCCTTTGGCGTTTTGAATTTCCTGACCCTTCACAAGGAGTTATCGTTAACAGCAGATAACAAGGCTGCCGCTAACAACTACTTGATCTTTGCTCAGCGTCTCATTGCCACCGTCCACGATGTCCTCGGCCGTACTCGAGACGGCCTTTCAAGGCTCCCCGGCGCCACTGATGAGGAACCTTTAGGAGGCGGTTTGCGGATTGGAAAAGAGGAGGAATCCGGTCCCGACGGTGACGGCCAGTATTTCCATTATGGCACCATGTGGATGTTTGCTCTTAACAGAATGTCGATGGCAACCGACGATCCATCCTACAACAGACAGGCCGTTTCTCTCGCAAAGGCAATCCACCCGCATTTCTTTCTAAATCGTACTTCGGACCGGCCGCACATGGTATGGAAAGTTGCCATGGATCTATCACGCCCCCTTGTTGCCAGCGAAGGGAATCTAGATCCAATCGATGGATACGTGGTTTTCCGTCTGCTGCAGGCGTCCGCTTCGAAGTATGGCGACGGTATAGTTCTCGAGGAAGAGATTGGCGATTATAAGAGGGTGATGGCCCGTAAAGGAGAGTATTTTGTAACGAGGGATCCGCTCGATTTAGGGATGACGCTTTGGACGTCCCACTGGTTTGCTGGTCGCGAAAAGTGGGCAAGCGATCTGTCATCCAGATGTGTTGCTCAGCTCCGTAATGCTCACTTACTACTTCTCGATCTGGGGGATTTTTTCTAGGATGAGGGGCCCTTTATTAGAAAGTGCTTTGAACTAGTTGGGCTAATTTGTTCTTTCTGGACACCATAGGCGGACTGTTCGATGATGACCATTTCCTAGGAACCGACTTGCAATTCCGTCTCGCGTTCAGGGAGTTCGGGACTTGTCTGGGCATAGGCTGCCTAACAGACGGGAAGGCCAGCGACAGGACAGCACAATTGAAGGCTCGATCTGAGGAGATTATCGGTCAGTGGCAGAAATATATTTCGTCATCTCTGACTCCAGAAGACCTGAGGCCGATCACCAGAGTTATGTATTCGACTGCGTTGATACCAGGAGGTAAGTGGTTCCGTCACTTTCAGCAACAGCAGCAACATCACATAACGTCCATGATTAGACGTCGGAGTCAGCATAGCATAGGCAGGGCTAACGTAATTTATCCTTTCCATATGTAGCCTTCAAGGCTCGCTATTTGGGCGAAGAGCCAATTGAGAAAATTTGATCTATGGTTTGAGAAGAACCAAGATTTCCTAATTACACCCTTGAGGAGGAAGTGTTTCAGTATATCTGTAATTAATTCAAAAAAAGAAGCGCAGGCGAATATTCGCTATTCGCGGGCGGTGTCTAGCTTGCGAAAGGTAAGGCGCGACAATATCTATACACAACAAAAAGCAGAGCGATGTCATATACGTATATATACATCCAAAGATAACCAGTTCCGCCTGGCCTTTACTTTTTATCTACCGGGTATCCCAATAACACTTCTTAAGGACGGTAACCTTCGGGGAAGGAAATATATAATGTACACTGCACTAAGTGCAATTGTCAAGCCGGTCACCTAGGCAAGAAAGTTAATGATCTCCAAAAGTTCTGTTTCAGTACAAAGTAGTATATTGGGATATTAAAGAAGCATTACCTTCTCTAGCCATGTATGAAACCACATTGCCGTCATAAGCAGCATCCACCAGCTTAGGCCAGCAACAGAGATGGCGAAATTTCGTCCCCATCTCTCGTATGAACCCTCTTCCACCGCGGATTGGTGCTTCTCCTTACGCTCATCGTCCATTTCCTCCTCCGCCGAGGAGGCGCCTTGTAGTTCAAGAATCAGGAAAGCACTCGCAAGTACAAGCATGAATACGTGTCCGCTCACGTCATGGCCTCCGGTCCAGGCACCACCCGATGCCTTGCACGCAGTAGCAGTCATGATGAAGCCTAATTCTGATATTGGATTCCCCAATGCCGGTGAATGAGAACCTTCACATCTACCGCCAGTAGCAATAAAGCTGCGGTCAATGATTCCTGGCCCAAAAAACCATTGCGTTGTCAACCACCATGTTACAGTCACAAAAACATAGCGGAGAAGGGCTTGTCCCACCCTCCTTAGCCGAGCGTTAGGAGACAAGGTACTGTTGTTGAACGCTGGCTGGGAGATGAGCAGAGATATGAAGGCTAGCGTAGTCCAAGCCCAGCCAACCTTGACAAAGTACACATTAAAAATGTTCCCCTTCCGCGCAAAGTAATTCACAGGGGTTGTACTCGAAGTTGGCGCAACGGTCGATGACGAGGAGGATGGGTCGGTAGGGGGTCTTGCGGTAGGGGATATCAACGAATAAAAGGAGCCTAATAGAAGGGTCAAGGGATAAAGAGCGAGTGACAAGGGAGGCGGCTGCGGAAATAGCGGTCGCGAAGACATGTAACCTGGGGTCGACGGCTTTCTTGAGGACCCGTTGAGAGGCACAGCATTTGTCGACGCCATGGCTATTGTTCACCACAACAAATTAGATGGGTACAGATGTAAGAAGATGTATAGTAAATGAGTGCTGCATGCTGAAAGAGATCATACCTCGTACCACAATCCACTGCGCCCTTTTTCTATCTCCAAAAAAACTTGTCGGAGGTTGATGATGTTGTGGTCAGAAACATCCCGGCTCCGAATGACGTCGTTCGTTGCTCACTAAGCAGAGTCACGTGGCTCTATCTCAACCTCACCGTTTATTCCGACCTCCTTGTCCTCTCTTTCAAAGTGCTCACCGTTCTCTCTGCTGCGCGCCACGCTTGAAATACCGGTGTCTACATCTACTAACAGGGGTGATGGGATAACTTGCTACCCCGGCTCTTCTTGGGCTGACTGGGAGCTTGAGATTCCTATTATGGTGTAATAAAACAAAGCCGTTTTACCAAGTGACTCGAGACAACCTTGTCCAATGTTTTCTGGTCACAAAACAAAGAAAATAGGTATTGGATGCCTATAGCCAAGCATATCATATATAATATGGACAGGCTTGACGGTACTACAATCTCCATTGCCGATAAGGGTTTCCGTTGGCACCAATTCTGCCGCAGAACTTTACTTCCGGGCTACTATACTTATTTACAGCCATTGGCCCTAGAGGATGCGGGGGACCCGCGGAGCCCTATTACGGGAAATGGCTTTCCGGAAGCAAAATCACCTGGGTTGATATTTATGGTGGAATGGCTCGTCCAAGGCAATGCCTTTTACCAACCCCATTTGTCCCACAAAACGCCTGCAGTCAAGTGCCTTTCGAACAAAGTTTGCCAATAAATATTGAATCAACTTATTGCAGGAGACTAAACGGCGCTAACGAGGGTTCACAAGCGGGATATACAATTTTTATATTATAGCGACATTCGTCGAGGGTACATCCCTGGCTTCAGGGTGAAAGGGTCTGTCATATCTCGCAAACCAGGTACAAGACGGCATGAATTTATTCATAAATGCTCGTGCAAAAGGAGCCACAAATATAATCGCCAAGGTGATGACAGAGCTACGATTTGCTATCAACATACTATTACAGAACCTTTTTATTCTTTTGGATTCCAAACACATTTTTCAATTGGAACTACCTCTTCTTACGAATCCACTGCTGCCTTTTTGGGGCGCCTTCATCAGTCCAAATAAAGGTACTGTATTCAGCTAGTGCGTCCCCAGAACCTGGTTGATGTGCTACAGTTGGATATGGAGGATTATCATGCTGCACCTCTGTGGGTCGCATCCGGCAGTGCACTCATTTGGGACCTGGAGCTACTTCGACACGCAGCTCTAGACCCAGACGGAAATTTAAAGAGTTGCCCTGGCCGCACTGACGAGTATGAAGAACGATAGGAGTCCTGATGCTGGACCGTTTTGCAAGCGGGGAACATCCTGGCTCACGGTTCCACATAGGAAGGCGTATGTATAATGCATGTAATGATCGTGAGTCTGTTGTACCCTGAAGCTATTAGGTTTGCAAACCTTGAACCCGCAGCGTCTATTAGAATGATTTCTCCAAACTTACCTGCGTTATACGGTATACCAATGAAATGTACATCCTACATTGCTTTCGATGATATGATTACGTACCAAAAACAAAGCATTCCGGGCTCGAAAGTTGCTAACGACGATCAAGCAAAGAAGACAAATTAGCAGCGGGTTGGTTTTCATCATTATTATTGACCGCCTAGGAATGCACATGTAACGCCACATCTCTCCGGGTACATCAGCCTTACCCAACGAAAAGGTCCTATCAAAACATTTCCTAGGCGCCTTTGCCGTTTCCCCGCTATTACATGAGCCGGGCAATTAAACTTGGAAGTTAGAATACCACTGCGCACGGATCTTCCTACTTTGTCTTCTCTGCCGAAGAAGAATAAGTAGCCGTGCGGGTCATGTATATTTTGGAGGATGTCCGCCGGAGGTAATAAATATAAGTAGGAACTTCGCTTTTTGGTCCCTAAATTGTCTTCTCTTCTTCAAGTGACTAACATCTACCTGCCCGCATTCCGTTCATACTGCGACTCATACTGCGACCCCGAAGCTTCTCTAGCTTACACACAATCGTACGAATATTTATCTTGGCACAGTTCTTAGAGCGAGTCTATCGCAACAAGACATGCCTTCAGAGGGTGTCCCAAAGTGTCAGCGCTGTCGCAAGGACCACAAAAGGGTAAGTATTACGCACACCGGTGTCTACGAGAACTTTCGTGCTGACGCGCAGGTCTAGTGTTCGCCAGATGTCCGACCATGGCCAGGTCCGAAATGTGACCGCTGCGAAAGCTATGGATACGAGTGCTCTGAGAACATGATGGCACGAAGGTCATCACAAAGGGACGCTAAATCTGCCCGCGCTGTCAACCGCGCTGTGGATAACAGACTTGGAGGCTATCACCAGAATCCAACTCGGTCACTATCAACACGACCATCACAGCCACTGGTGATTGGTTCGATGCCAGGGCCGGAACTCCGCCAATCTCCATTCGTGGGCTTATTCATGTACCTCAAATGTATAGACTGGGCCAACTTAAGTTGTTCACCTGCGTTATTAGGGTCGGACCCATTTGCTGCAGTGTTTCGATCACCTACATGTCTACCCGATCTACTAGGGCCGCCTCTTGGAAAACGCCAAATGTACCTTGAAGTCTTCAATGAGAGCGAGCGCCTAAAGCAGTCCTCCGCGCAAACACTGCCATACGACTTCCAGCTAGAAACTTCGGTAGTAACAGCTATAGTGACTAGGCTACAACAAGAACAACCCCGCAGGGCGATGAATTATAGCGTCGAAGAGCTGTCGAGAATGTGCGCTACTTACATTAACTACGGGAATTGCTGGAACAAACTGAGAATGGCGCTAGATACCGAAGAAGTGCTTCTGATCGACCCCACATATTCCTTCGACAAGCCCCATCCCGAAGTCACTTTTGACACCGCGGTACGGATTTGGCTATACCAAATCCCCGGGTTGAAGGAACTTTGCCAGAGATTGTCCGGGTTGAACCATATGATTTTGAACTTGGCAAGAGCCGAGCCAAACTCTACAGTACGAGCCTATTTAGCCTTGAAGATCGGTGATCGTCTCGATGAGGTCCTTGGTCCCGGAGGTGTCGCTTCTACCTCACCACTCTATAGCATTGGCACCAACAATAATGATAGTGGCAGCAGCTATAACGATACTCCCTTCCTAACTCCGGCCACAATTGGGGGCTCACCTGTGGAGCTCCGAGACGGCGGTTCCGATGACAGCTCTTCATTTGATGACAGCAGCCTTCAGGCCGGATTTGGCGGGGGCTATGGTTATCAGGGTCCTTGGGGGAGTTGACCAGTCAGGCAGCAGTTCTTAACAATTCCGAGTTTCCACACCGCCTAATGACAGGTTGCATTCCGCCGGCATTTTTTCTTCTTTATTAACTTGAGTGGCTTCATTCTTGACGTTTGATTTCCCTTGTTTTTAAGTCTGCATTTTATATCCACTGTTCCGGGTGAGCGGCTCCAACTTGAGGAACGCCAGTTCTCCTAGAC
Source organism: Helicocarpus griseus UAMH5409 (assembly GCA_002573585.1). NCBI lineage: Eukaryota > Fungi > Ascomycota > Eurotiomycetes > Onygenales > Ajellomycetaceae > Helicocarpus > Helicocarpus griseus. The sequence goes on along the minus strand of PDNB01000011.1, from coordinate 286,784 downwards.
GCTATTCTTTTTGAACTATTACTGCATTGGTACGCAAAATTAATCACACATACAATCATTAAATCCATGGCTCCCTCATCATATGCGTATCTTCAATATAAATTTGAACTTTACTTTCTTCCAGGGGAGCGGTACTAAACTACGCCTATTGTCCAGCAATTTTGCGGTCCCGTTTCATACATGATTCACCTCTAACCCTAAGCATGCAGTAAAACGGACTTGAATCCGCGGATACAGTGCCGAAGAATATTCTCGTCCCATGGACATAAAGTCCTGCTAGGCGCATAAAGGTCCATGCAGGATGTTTAAATGATCTTCCCCGCGCCCATCAGCACCAACGTGGGAAAGGGGGAACGCGGAAAACAACGACGGAACCACTTTTGGACAAGACTGCGGCCAACATCCCAACCTCCCTTTTCTGGCATTGTTTATTAAGTTTTTTCGGCAAATGAAAGTGACTCCGCTAATAAGTGTTGTACACATGTTGCCTTTGAAAATCGAGAAGTTCTGGAAAGGAAAGCATCCCAAACTCCTGCACGTAGGTATAGTACTCTGTATATATACATGTAGGTACACAACAACTCTGTTGGGAGCAGAACAAACTGGTACGAGCTTGTGGAGTAACTGATTCCAGTAGGTACAGCCATAACAACAACGGACAAAGTAAATGCTCGTCAGCATGAAACAATAAAAATGGAGAGACACTGCAGTACCCTTGCACGGGTATGCAGCAGTATACTCACATAAGGATATGTACATGTACCTGGCTCTCAGAACGGACCCTCAGTTGGGCATACTATCAAATTTCAATTTACCCAGCAGGCAACCCTGTGCTTCGTCTGTCGATAGAGTGGCTGGAAGAGAGAGGTAGGGAGAGAGGGGCTTTGCTAGACCGTGGCCAACTACCCCTCATACGGGGAGCGGATGAAGCCTTTCTCACAATAGTTTCGGTCCCTTATCAGTTGCCGGGCTCTCAGTTTCTCGAGAACCAATAAATATATCTCTACCATGTTGGTGGCTCCAAGATCCATTGAAAATTGTGGGACTGGTGATTTGACAGCATGATCGCATCCCTGGGGGGGGCTTATTATGTTAAGGTTGATATGGTAACGGTCCGGGCTGCCTTGCCAATCAGTAATATTCCGAGGAAGTTAAGGAAGACTCAGAAAGATCAGGGGACGCCGGGGAAGGATTCTAGGTCCCCGAGATGATCCTTAGAACTAAATTGTCCGCTCACCGCCTGGAGTATAATAAAACTGACGCTGACGAGGCGGATAGGCTGACCAGCATGTATCTTTCAAAGGACCGGGACCCCAGAACGTACATGTACAGGACATACATGTCCCCAGTCACTTCTCGCCACAAGGGCTATTATTATTCTTCCTCCACCAACTTGTGAAGAACCTTGACACCTGGCAAATGCAGCAAGGAGAGCTTCCATTTCCCTAATCTAGCTTAGAATGCCAAATGCAATGTCCAGGATATTTTTTGGTGTGAAACAAAGAGTTACTACGAACCCAGAGTCTTCGGTATCGAGGCCTGACCAGGGAAAAACAAAAACGCCAACCGTGGGAGCCCAACAAAAAGAAAGAAAATAATGCACTCAGTGATGCAGAATGCAGATCCACGGGATAATGAGTACTTGTCCATACAATCAATTTGCGACTGTCACTCTTGTTGGCACATGTACACCCATGTACTGTACCTCGAGGCGGTATTCCTTACAAAATACAGAGTATATGTATGTATATACAGTACCACTATCACGACTTGCGACGGAAGGTCTATTTTCGTAAATAAGGCCGTACTCGACCCCTCATTCTCAGTGGTGAAAATTTGAGCGAGACCGAGATGTCCCGTTTTTCATTCTCGAGTCTTATAAACAACTCTCGTCATCGAGAAATGAGCCCGGGAGTCTTTCCGAAACCAATAAAGATTTAAGCTCTTGGGGCACTCCTGTCGCCTGGATTCAAATGACAGTGCCTGTCAGAAATGTCGGACGCCGTCACAGATGCACGTGGGCAGCCAACAATCAATGACATGTCTTCATCCGGGCTGCCGGATCCAAAGATTCTTCACTCCTCTGCATAATTCACACAATAGGGAGCACTCAAAGGACACCAGCTTGTCCAGGTTCAAAATATCTCAGAAACTCTCTTTTTCTTGACGATCACCCTCATTGGACACTTTCTATGGTACTGTGCTGTCACCTGAATATGCGCTTTGATCGCCCTAAAATATGAAAGCAGAGAGAAGGGCGGAATTTTTTCTTCGATCTCTTGGCGAAACAAAAGGCCGTACCGGCCGGCTGGGTAGCCGGAACGGGTTCAATGCTCCCCGGCCAATTGAAATCAAGAAATCCCGGGGAGCATCTGTCTATTGACGAATACGCACGTCACAGGCGTCAATGTATTTGGTCCATTCGGATTGACGTGCTTTATCCCGGGAGTGTGACAGCATCAGCTGAAGTTTCCCTGAAGTTTCCGAGTTTCGCTAAATATTTGATCGAGTGAGTTGGAATTCGGAGCCCTCTTTTCTCCCATGTCAGCAACAATCGTTTTCAACAGGCTTGCCTAAATTAATGCGGCAGCATTGGTTGCCTTCCTGGGAGAAGGGTCATAAGCCACGAAGCCCTCCGACGGTTGCTGAATGCATGGGTTACCCGTACATGGCGTACTTCGGCAAGTCATAGTGATTCAAGATGAAACGACAGTTAGAAACAATCACAAGATCGTTGGATTCAAAATTGGATATTCACCAGTTTTTATTCACATACTGGCCAAGGATGGAATTGTTCATGCTCACGAGGGAAATTTCGTTGTTGGGTAAAATATTAAGCTATCAGTGACTTGATATGTATAAAGATAGGCTGCATCATTACCAATTTTTTATTTTTTTTTTGCAGAGAGAGAAGGCAACAAGTGTTTCTTGATTAGGGTCGTCCATAGGGCCCTGTAGCAACTCGTCCGTGGGATGGTAGAGAATCGGCGGCGGCATTTGAGTTCCTACTTGGGTTGTTCTCCGAGATGTGCTTATTGCGAGATTGCGAAGATCTGAAGAGCCAATATGTAATGTGTGTTCGTGGTATAGCGAGTAATAACGAGGCTACAATTCAGAACAAGGTATTGCCATTTGACCACGGTCCTAGGACATAAGCGGGAACCCGAGTTAGGCTCTCACTCAAGTCCGTCAAGTCCGAGGCAAATTATAATTAGGGCGACTTCAGTTTCAAATCTCTCTCGATATCAGAAAGACCGGGTTCTACCGCGTTTAGAATTTCCTTTGCAAAATAATAACAAGCGTATGCGGGGACAACAATCCAAAGTCCGCTAGTTCCCCAAAGGGTAAGTAACTAACCAGATGATCAAAGCCCGATGAGGGGTTTATTGGTACCAGGGAGGTCTTACTTTGGAATGATCCACAAGAAAATCAACGTCCAAAAGCTGTTGTGCCCTATATTGTCAAACCCAGAACATGCTTCATTAAGAACTGAGACAAGAGATATTATTAGCCAGGGGTAGCAAACCAGAAGACAGTCACCAATCCTAGCCGTGAACAAAGTAACACGATTGAGGGGGTAGAGATAGAAGACAAGCAAGACATCTTGATAGTGTTGGAAACTCACCATATAGCACAGTTTTACTCAGTGTCATTACGCTGCCACTGAAAACGACCAGCAGTGCAATCGCTCCTAGTCTTCCATCGACAGACTTTTTGAGGTCTAAAAACCTGCTCTGCTTTGCTGCCTTGCTTTTGCGTCCCCGGCCATGGCTAGGTGTTATCCCATATTGGAAAAGCACATATAAGTAGAATAGGTAGCATGCAGTTTCAACCAAATTCATCAGGCTTTGCGCAGCCGTGAACCCATTTCGATTGTTCCAGGCGGGCCAACCATAGATGTAGTCGATGGTGCCGTACAAGGCATACGGACTCCAGATGTAGTGCAGAGTTCCGCCAGGCATGCTATGCGGTCGAAATAAAACATAACTGGCATCCCAGAGAACGACGGGAACAGACAGAGAAAGCCAAAGTGTCGCGATAACCGACGGGGTATGTCTCCACTTCCGCGTACCAGTCGCAGAAGCAGCCAGTTCTTTTCCGGCTTTCGGCGCAGGGGTAGGAGTTGATGGAGAAGAAAAGTCGTTTGGGTGATGGCGCGTTGATACCATGGCCGCTGCGTAAATGTTCGAAATGAAAAATCAAAAATAAGAGCAACGTCGAATAATCCAGTAGTATAATACTGGTTAAGAATCCAGTCGGTACCAGACTCAGTAAGGTAAAATGGTTCAATAGAATTGAACGTAACCGGAGAAGAGATAGCAGCGACTTCGCTATCAAAGCCGAATTATCAACGTCGAAAACACCACTCTGTAAATAGACCCAGTGATGCCCCTTGATGCGACGGACAATCGTCTTGACGGCTGAGGCTTCAAAAAGGGGCCGTCTCGGCGAGTCGGCGAGGTTACTTTCCCCGCAATATCATCGGCCGGGGAGGAGTCACGTGGTAGTCAAGCCGAGGCCTGTGGCGTCACGGTTGCTCAGGAGAGACTTTGAACGCGGGATGAAACAGCTGGCATTTCAAAAGAGAAATCTTTGAAGTCCAGCATATCAATCTGGGATGGAGAGTAATCCCGTCTTGAAAAATTGGAAATCAGAACACTGCCAAATGCGGCAAGTTTGACCTGCAGATCTCGCCTAAGGAGACTATCGCGCTTGGGACTCGGATATAAGCGCGGCATAAGCGCCCAGTGCTTTTCCGTCCTGTGTCGACGCCATCAACCAACTGCTACTAGTATCACGATTGCTACGACTTGCTATATGGGGTATACTATGAATCATGTCCCAAATCTCTTGTCTAATTCAACGCGAGTCTAGCCGAGGTAGTGATGTACAACACTGCGTATAATCACTGCTCTGGTGAGATGCTATTAGTGAAATTCTTTGGAAAAGAACTCAAGCCCTCAAAATTCGAGAACTTTTCCGAGATAGACTGACTATGAGGCATTTTGGTCTCTCATCCAAGCTGACGTACTGGAAGATACTGTGAATCCCGACCCAGAAAACCTTTGGGCCCGATGTTATCGCCCAAGTCCGGAAGTTTTAATGATATCAGGAACTATCCCACTTCCTTATGGCCCTAGATGTGACCATCACAAGGTGTTTATTTCCTTCTTCTTCTTCTTCTTCTTCTTCTTTTCGCACGCTGTGGCTCTAGCTAGCCTAGCATATGGCTAAGCGCTACTCGACGCCCAAATGACTAAGATAACGACGGGATTAAAGGCTCGGATCTGGGCCTTGAGCTACAAGTCTCCCTAAGTCTTATTCTAGAAGGAAAATTACGGTTTATATCCTGGCGTTCTCTAGAATAATATCTTGAGTTCTTGCTTATTGTTTGATTATACGTCTTCGTTGTTTGGGATCTCATGACCTAATTTTGCATTAATCAATGTTAAGCATCAAACATGGCCTCTAAGATATCAGGAGGCCAAATGCTAACAAATGCATTACCATGTTAATTTGACCCTTGGGATCACCTCAGAACTACTTGATGGATATATCCCACAAAAGGGGGGTTTCGTGTGAAGAGCTTGTTTGCGTTAACATGCTGTTCACCTATATTTCCTTCTCTCAGTCATGAAAATGTCTTCTGAGCTGTTCCTTGTTGCAGGCAAAATATCTGATTTGGCTCTTGCCAGCCTTCGCAATTTGCCTGGCCAAAATTCCTTATTTAGTGAAGAAAACACGCAGGAGCTTGGTTACGTATTGAGAGCCATATTGGGACTTGCAAAGCTTCTGAGAAGCTGTACTATCTAAGAAAGCACGCTTTCTAAGACCATCTCCCGTTTGTGCCTTGCTACAAGCTGGTATGCCAGGATGACTACTATTGTCTCTCTCATTTCAAAGGACATGCGTTTAACGCACGGAGAGCTGCAGAGTCGAAATGACAAACTTGCCGCTTCGTAAAAGAAGTTGCAATTATTATTTTCAAGAATGATGTCAAAATTGCATTGTCATGGCGTGAACATCATGCTTACCATGCCAACCTCATAGTAGAACATTTGAAAAGGCGTTTCAAGCTTACTATTCATTTGGTTGAATTGAAACTGAAAAGGCATGGCCTTTGATTTCCTCTATTTCCTTTTCACTCCTTTCCTTTTGGCACGTCGAACCTTGTCAACCAGGGTATTGATTATCCATTAGAGAGGCTACTCAACGGTTTTCTCAATGGCAGAGAAATGAGAATACATTGGCCATAAGTGTCGATATTTTTTTTTAAGAAAATAGATACCAAGGGAACAAGAGGCTTTGGAAAATACTTGCTACGGGAAGATGAATGTCGCCAAGAAGAGCGGTTTTTTTTTTATTTTTATTTTTATTTTTATTTTTTTATTTTTTTATTTTTTATAACTACTCTGGATTTTCTGTCATCCATATGAATGTGTGGAAAATGATAATGCTGCGAGTACTTCTTGGCTTGCTTATTGAACTATGGAAGTGCTGTAGGAAAGGAATACCTTTCTTTGCTGTCAATGATTAGCAGGCATTCGAACTAAGCTACACGTAGTCAAAAGTTGGTCGACTCTGAAAACCAAACTTTTGCACGTATAACACGGTGCTTAAGGCTCACTAAGTGTACAGTACAAAGCGCACTGACAATCCAGACTTGTATTGCTACCTTATGACGGCCAGATTTTCTCGAACCGTGCATTGCTTGTTGGAGTATAGTGTCCCCGCCTATATCTCCTTTGTTTACATTCCGTACATCTCCCCAAATGTTCAAATGTTCCCCCGCCCGTTCAACAAGGTAAGCATGAATAGGGTTACAACGTGGCGTGCGATATATCAAGGGTCCCTGGCCTGTAGGTGCACGCTTCTGAAAGCCAACGCAGAGACTAAAATGTCTTGTCCTTTTTATTTTGACGTAAGAGAACTATGGGATAGAGCAGTCATATCAATGAGTTTTCCGTAAAATCAAATTGAAAACAGAACTTGAAATGAAAGGCTGCTTCTTGTTACCAGTTATACTCCATCATGGGAAGTCCACAGTGGCACCCTCAGTCAATTATGTGGTAAACCACATTCAAGGAAATTGGCCTTCAGGGTCTTAAAAAAGTAGCATCCACAGATTGAAGGACGGTACATACAAAGATCGTGAACTTGCAGCAGGATGTTGACAATTCATGATGCTCGAGCGTTCGTTAAGTTTTAGGCGAACCACTCTGCCCCACAACAATACTACGGCTTGTTGGTTTCGTGCAAGCTCGGTCCCCTCACGCTTGTCATCATCATCATCGTCACTACGATCGTGCGGGGAAGGCCACTGGGCATGTTTCCTGGCTTTCTGTTCTTTACTGCGTAATTTGGGCAACTCCGTGCTTGCAGCGAACTACTGTTGTCTCAATGCAGATACTACTGACGTTCCACCCCACTTTCAGAGAGTCCCAAGCGCGTTCAACCCTCTCACCGGCGGCCCAAGAGATACCTAAGTACATGTAGATAGCGATGACGCCCATTTGACCATTAACGATGGCTCATCCGGAGATTGCACCCGTTATTCGGAGTCTCGCCTTGAGAGCTTTGAATAGCGAGCCACTCGGAACTGCACGAAACCAGCGCGGGAATGGACAGATCAGGAGACACCGCCTCCTTGATTCCTTGACCCCGGAATCCCGGCTTGCTAGTCTAGACCCGCGACGTTTTTTCCGGGGTTTAGCTAAATACTCGTGCGCAAGTTGACTGGGCAACACAGCTCGCTCCCTTGTGCAACAGGGATCGGGGACTTGCATCGACGCATGGCGGGGTAACGCAACGACTCCTTGGGAGATTATCGAAATGATTTCTGGAGCTGATTGATTGGTGAAGTGACTGGCCTTGCTGGGATTTCGGATGCAAGTCGTCTTAGTATGATGTAGTAGCAAACTGGTGCTTTTGACTCGAGTCGTGGGGATCTGAGAACCTGCTTGCCAACGCTGCAGACAACATATGACGTTACAACTGTAACAGGACTTATTGATGCACGTCTTCTAGCCAAGCTACCAGGTCACTCATCCCAGCACACAGGAGCAAAAAGCGCATGGCCAGGTCAACACTGCTTGCTTGACTTCCAATAACGCCGAGTGTGGCTGCTCTGGGCGCTGTTGTGTCGATCGGCCAGCGGCTTCCCAACTCGGATCATAACAACGCCAGGTTTCTCGGGGAATCAAAGTTTGCATTCTTCTGTTTCTCTCTCTTCCTTCTCCTCTTCTCACCTGCGTTGTCCATGAGATGTGGTGTTGCACTTGAATAGCTGTCTGCTAAATTGAGTATTCCCGAGGTGATATACAACTCCTACTCATCTGCGCACGCAACGCGTGGTAGCTACCAATCACCATGCGGGGAGGTTGGCTTCAGTTTGGGGCAATCGCTTTTGCGAGCTATGCCATAGCAGAGGTAAGCTTGTCAATGCTCAATTAAGTTATGTATTGTTTCAAGGCTTGAATCTGCGTTTTGTTTTCATCTTATTGTACTATATTTTTATCTATCCTCGGATTTCTATCGCTGTAGCCTAATGACTGTCCAATCTGTCCCTGTCTATGCAACGCGTCTTAAAAGCACGAAGTAGAAGCAGGAGCAAATGCCAAAATGGAGAAAGAATTGATTTAACTCAATTGCAAACCTAGGATTTGGCGTATTCGCCCCCGTACTACCCGTCTCCCTGGGCATCTGGTCTTGGAGACTGGGAAGATGCCGTGGAGAAAGCGCGTGAATTTGTTTCCCAGTTGACTCTTCTCGAGAAGGTCAATTTGACAACAGGCGTTGGGTACGTTATTTCGTTCCCCACTGGTTCTCTAAGGCCCTGAAATATGATGCTCATCTATCATCAGATGGATGCAGGAGGACTGTGTAGGTCAGGTCGGATCAATTCCCCGCCTGGGATTTCGTTCCCTTTGCTTACAGGATGGCCCTCTTGGAATTCGGTTTGGTGAGTGTTGTTGTGATGTCAGCTTGGTTTATGCCATTTTCTCTAACAGTAACTAGCCGATTATGTTTCTGCCTTCCCTGCCGGTGTGAACGTGGGTGCAACCTTTAGCAAAGAGCTTGCATACCGGCGTGGAAGAGCAATGGGAGCGGAGCAGCGGGATAAAGGCGTCGACATTTTATTAGGCCCTGCAATTGGTCCGTTGGGAAGGTCGCCTGATGGAGGGAGAAATTGGGAAGGTTACAGCCCTGACCCCGTCAACTCAGGAATCCTTGTCGCAGAGACTATCAAAGGAATACAAGATTCCGGTGTTATTGCGACAGCCAAGCATTATATAGCCAACGAGCAGGAGCGCTTCCGCCAGGCTGGCGAGGCTCGCGGATATGGCTTCAATATTTCGGAAAGTTCAAGCTCCAATATTGACGACATAACAATGCACGAACTGTATCTCTGGTATGTTTGACGTGTCTTATTTATGTGACTTTTTGCTCACTATTGATAGGCCATTTGCCGATGCTGTTCGAGCGGGAGTCGGTGCTGTGATGTGCTCCTACAACCAAATTAACAACAGCTACGGTTGCGGAAACAGCTACACTCAGAACAAGCTGCTGAAGGCTGAGCTGGGTTTCCAGGGGTTCATTATGAGCGACTGGTCAGCTCACCATAGTGGTGTCGGTTCTGCGTTGGCTGGCCTGGACATGTCTATGCCAGGTGACACTGCGTTTGGCACAGGCCTATCTTTTTGGGGAGCCAACTTGACTATTGCTGTGGCAAACGGAACAGTTCCTGAATGGCGCGTTGATGATATGGCTGTTCGAATTATGGCTGCCTACTATAAGGTTAATCGTGAGGAGGCTCAGATACCTATCAATTTCAACTCCTGGACTCGAGACGAATTTGGTTATCAACATGCGCTTGTTAGCAAGCGGTATGGACGAGTCAATGAGAGAGTCAATGTCCGGGCCCGACATGCGAATCTGATTCGACAGGTTGCTGCAGCTAGCGTTGTGCTGCTTAAAAATAAAGGAAGTCTTCCGCTGACCGGGTCCGAGAAAACCACTGCGATTATTGGTGAAGATGCCGGACCAAACATCTTAGGACCAAATAGTTGCCCCGATCGAGGTTGCGCCAATGGTACTCTGGCAATGGGATGGGGCAGCGGTACTGCCGATTTTCCATATCTCGTGGCTCCGGCAGAAGCAATCCAGAATGAGATTTTATATCACGGCGAAGGAGTAGTAACTCCCATCTTTCATAATTGGGCAACATCTCAGATCATTTCGGCTGCTTCCCAATCTACGGTTTCGTTAGTTTTTGTCAATGCTGGTTCGGGAGAAGGATACATTTCTGTTGATGGAAATGAAGGGGACCGCAAAAATTTGACACTTTGGAAGAATGGCGATGAACTGATCGAGACCGTGGCGGCGAATTGCAACAACACCGTTGTCGTCATCCATTCCAGCGGGCCAGTCTTGGTTAATGAATGGAACGAACACCCCAACATTACAGCAATCTTGTGGGCCGGTTTACCTGGCCAAGAAAGCGGGAACTCGATTGCTGATGTTCTTTATGGAAGAGTCAATCCAGGTGGGAAAAGCCCATTCACCTGGGGCAAGTCTGCAGGTGACTATGGTGCCCCTATTCTAAGAGAGCCTAACAACGGAAATGGCGCCCCGCAAGTCGATTTTACGGAAGGCATCTTCATTGACTACAGAGGGTTCGACAAAGCAAACAAAACTCCAATTTACGAGTTCGGTTTTGGACTAAGCTACACATCGTTTGAGTACTCCGACCTAGAGGTTGAGCCCCTTCGCTCTAGGCCTTACATCCCCACGAGAGGTAAAACAAAGCGGGCCCGCAAGTATGGAGAATCTGATGACAACCTATCGTCCCACCTCTTCCCTGAAGGCTTTGATCGCATTCCGTTGTATATATATCCCTGGGTGAACACCACTGATCCCGCCAAAGCCTCCATGGATCCCCACTACGGACTTCCTACCGATGAGTATGTCCCGTCTGGTGCCACTGATGGCTCACCACAGGATCTTCTTCCAGCAAGCGGAGCAGCCGGTGGGCACCCCGGCCTCTACGATGTACTGTATGAAATTAGTGCGACCGTGACCAACACTGGAGGTATCCTCGGCGATGAGGTCCCTCAGTTGGTAAGAAATCACTTTTCACGCAAGATCTTATGCAATGCTAACCTTGATGTTTAGTATGTCTCATTGGGAGGCCCTAATGATGCTAAAGTTATGCTACGGAACTTCGACCGCTTCACCATTGCCCCCGGAGAAGCCAAGGTCTGGAAGACTACGCTGACTCGACGTGATATATCCAATTGGGATCCTGTATCACAGAACTGGGTGATCAGCGAATATCCCAAGACCGTGTATGTGGGAAGCTCATCACGAAACCTACCACTTTCTGCTCCTCTACCATTCAGAAAGCACTGAAGTGATACTAGTATCAGCAGAAGAAGTTGGTTAAATAAGGCTGGATGAGTGAGATCCCTCACTTATTCTTACTCACGAAACTGATTTTGGATTTGGTCTTCATGCCTCCGTGTTTGTTTGCGCCTAGTGGCTTTTTGATTATTATAGTGTTTGTAATACATTTTCCATGCGGAATTTCGCTATTTGCTGCAATAATGGACGTTCCTTGGACATGCACAATATGATTAAATTTTGTGACTGACAATCTCTCATCAGTTGAGGGACAATTTAAGTGCCTCCTTTTGCCCTTCTGGGAATTCTCGGCGTCCCATGAATAGAGAAGGCGCAGCGACCTTGCGGCTATTGAATTTGGCTCAAATTTCCCAGATTGGTTATCAGTCGAGCAGGCCTTGCCCATATTTAATCCGTTAGCGACGTCCATCAGTCTGTATGTTGCATGTCAAACATGTATGAAGTTCCTGTGACGCCTTTTTCCATTACGCCCCAAACACGTTTTTCGGTCCCCTATCATGACAATTGCGGGAGGTGCTATTTGCATAGCTGCATATGTTATGCAGGTAGTTATGTATGTGCGTGGGGGCGGAAAGGTGATATTCCTTGCATAGTGTGGAGCACAATTGTTTCTCGGAGTAGGGAGGAATGGTGATATAGTGGGATTGTATCATGTATGGGGGTTGATAGATGGGTGGTTCGGAGAACCGAGCTGTCGGGTCCATTTTATTAGGGGTTGGTAATTACTATTTTCGTTGCTCGTTATGTATGTATGTGGGTGGATGTGCGACCTCGTGCGCTTAGAAGACGGGGAATGTTCTCCGCTAAATGCTCCGTAAGTAGTAAATATGCCTGCCTGCCTAGGTAGGGAGGTAGTACGTGAGAAGGGTCAATGGATTTGTTATCTGAAAAAGATTTCAATCACTTTGTAATGTACATATCTATATAGGCGATAGATTGTTATATTGTTGAAGCTGGCACTGACTGTTATTCAATAGCTATCGAGTACTCCGTAGCAGCGGATATACTTGTTCTAAGGTGTTTTAACTGACGCTAGTTAAAGATCTGGGCAAGTTGCGGCGCCAAGTGGCACAGACGATCCCTTGGCCCCGCCGGGCCTTAGCGCCCAGCCCTAAATTTAAGCTTGTTCCAACACCCCCCAAGACTTAACAAATCCCCTCGACTGACACCTACTACTTCACCGTCACATCAGTCATCCTGTAGGAGAACCTGAAAGATATACGGGTTGCGCAAAAAGCTCTGTGACTGTCAGAGCCGCTGCAAAAGAAAACCCAACCATAGTACCCTATCACAGGGCTTGATATACTTCTGCTCTGAATCAATCAATCAGTACTTCCATAATAGCGAAGCTACGTGAAGCAATGCAATGCGTGCTCGTACGTTTTGTGCGCCTGTCACTGACACGCTTTTATACCGTGTGAAATCTGCCGATTTTGACATTGATCCCCTTTCTTCCGCAGCAGCACCACATCTGGCCGTCGGTTTGATTTTTCAATTTACGCAATGGGGAGTTGAAGAGTCCATTCTAACTCAAATTACTGGATATCCACCTTTTTTTTTACCTACTTAGGCAGCTAGGCAAATGTTTTTGGAATCTAAAAGGGAAGTTTCTGCGCACAAAATAGATACCGATTGAATGCCACAACTTCAGAGTTTATTAACTTCAAGTCAGGTTGATGTTTTCACCCAACTCTACTTATTTTGGTAGGGCCCATGAAACTGCATAACCCACGACTCAGTGAAAACAAGGTGAATGCATTCATGGCAGACACTCAAGCATTGTGCATGTCTCAGGCCTCCAATGAGCTGAGGAATGAGAAGCTGACTCGTACCTCTAGAGTTGTCCCCTTAACGGGCGAGACGGCTCTTTGACCGCCTCCTTGTTCCTGTGACAGCCCTACCTTGTTCCTGTGATATTCCCTATCTGTTCCTGTGACAACTCTCCCTTCGAACGAAACGGTGGTACCGAGATGCTCCCCTGCTAACTTTCGCTCAAGATAGAAACTGGCGGTGACACAAATAGGCATTTTTGGGTTGGAAAGAGCCAGTAAGGGAACAGGATATTATCTTAGATAGTAAGAGACAGGACACGGACGCCCTTTCTCTATGTAGATTCGATGACGGCTGTTCTCAATGCTCATAGAGTTTAGAGGCTGAGCCTTTGCGTCCGAGCTCCTAAATGCTAAGCTGTGAAACTACTGTACATTGTCAATCAGCTAAATATAGCAATTGGGAGTTGGTGGAGAAGAAATTACTCCGTACCCGTCTTGCAATTGTAAACGCATTCAATTATCTACTACCCGTTGTGCATTAGCAAAGTCAGCTACCTTGACGCCGAGATCAGAGTTTCCGAACGGAGCAATAGTCTAACGGTCCGGGGCAGCTCCTGAACATTGCCAGTGCTCTGGACATCCGATATTTTGCGGCCGGATCTTACACAATTCTGCGCCACTATGCTAACTTTAACTTTCCTTTTCCTTTTGCCTTTTTTTTTGTTCTTTCTTTTCTTTTCTTTTTTTTTTTCACTCCTACAGTTTGGTTGATCTGCGACGCTTCGTGCCGTGCACCCGGTATCATTTCTGTTTTGGGCGTTCGAGAGGTGGGGAAGACAAGGAGAATTTCCCTAAAAGCCCAAGCACAGTATCATACTAGAACAATTCTCTCGGTACCCAGGTATTGTTAAGCTACTACTTCCTTTCAGGAAAAAGGAGGGGGGAGAAGTGGTTCCCTATCTAGATTCTCCATACTGTGATCAAAAAAATATTATCAGAGTAAAAGCAAGACAAAGAGACAAATGCAGTATCACTGAAATACCCCTCAAAAAATCTTTCTTTTTTTGGGGCCTAGCTATATTTCCGCTGCATACTTGATGGTCCGAGCAGTTGGCCATGAAATCCACCACAAATCCATGTGTTGGGAAATTAGAGGTGTGTCTGGGAACCCCAGAATTGCAGTAGGTCCTAGACGGACAGACTTCATCCCATCGGCCGAAATCAATGTCCCTTTTTGGGGCTTCTTGCTCTTGCTGCGAGAACTTGCATGGAGGCGTTTTATTCCTGTTGGTATTTTGATGCGGTTCCTGCGACCTTCCCAGGCAAATTAGGATTAATTATGAGGAGAAACTGGGAAAATAGCACGTTGAGATCGACGCTGGGATAACAAAAAGTAGGAGAATAAATATTGTGGTGGCTGTTATTCCTTTTCCTTTTGAGAACCCTTTTATTTCCTTTTTTGGGGGACGTATGCGGGGAATTGAAGCAGTACCGCGTAGATTATAAAAAAAAGATATAATAACCAATGTCCCTTTCTTTAAGATAATTTTTTAGTCTTTTCTTTTGTAGAGTTCATATGAGCAGAGGAAAGTAAAGTCAGACATTATCTAAATTTATATATTTTTTCTCTAATCCCAATTGAACTACGCCCCAGCATACCCTCGAGCCGCTTCTTCCCCGTCTTACCCACAGCCACAAACAGACGTACCCCGTACCTTTACCCCATACTTTTACGGGGTGAATATATATTCGAAAACTACCTGGAGACTAGCCATATATGTATAGACCCTACCTTTTCAGACATTTTAGCAAACCGTGTTATCCATTTGGCCATATATAAGTGTATATCCCCTCCTTCATCCCGCATGGTGTCCCCTGTTCCAGATATCTACTTAAGGATGGCGTGCTAACCTAATACCATATATCACCCGCAGAAAGAATACGGCAATTTAATATTATTGATATTATTATCTTTTCTTTTCCCTTCCATCTTCCGTCTTCCTTCTGTCCAGGCACAAGGCGGGTGGACAAAGATTAACTGTTGCTGTCAATTTAACCCCGGTCCCCGACAATCTCGTCCAATCAAGCCCCCTGCATTCTCCAGATTTCGGCTGATGTCAGGGAAAATAGAAGAATACCCGGCCTAACACTTTTATTTCTGGGATAGGCTGAATTTCTCGTGTTCTTTGAATAAAGAATTCTTGTTTTCGGCGGGGTTTAAACCAAATTAATACTCTTGCCTTTTGATATCTGGAGAGGAGTTTTGGCACAAGCTTTCTTCTCAGGGCGAAGAGAAAAAGAAACAGACAGTGTGTGGTAGATTCTGTCAGCCTGTCAGCTCACGAAATCCCGAAGCAGACAGATTTGTGCCGGGATGCGAATATAGGCTTCAACCTGCCTGCTAATGCCAGTTCGATAGCCTCTAATCTATCTGGTGAGAATCCCCTGATAACGCGGAGAACAGCGTACGAAGAAAAGAGAGGGGAGAATCAGAAAGATAAAGAAGAAGTTGAGAATCAGAAACAAACCGCGACCTGACGACAGACGGCCATAGCATCTTGTCTTTGTTGTTCATTATTGCTATCGTCAGTCTGAGGTTTGCGGGTAGAGGGATGCCAAGCCGCCAAACGCCGCAAACCAGCCAAACCAGCCAAACTGGCCAAACCCCAGACTTTCTCCCCGTGTTGTGCCCGCCGTCTCCGTCTCCATGATTCCGCTGCCTCGTTCCCGCTCGCATTCCTCCACCCTGCCCTACTCAGCTTACACCCCTTCTGCTACTCTCTCCGCTCTGGATTCTGTTTCTCCTTTTTCCTCTGACTACGACTTTACCTTCTCAAATAGCCCGTGCGACCAGCTGCATTCTTTCCCCTCGTTCAATGCGCCGCCCTTCGAGTCCGCTTCCGATCTGAGCAATGTCGCACCCTCTGGGTATCTAGCCCAACAATCGCTATCCGATGTCTCTGGCTCTGCTGAGAACGATATGTCGCTACCCGTATCCGCCACTCAGCACTCTTTGAACGACCTCGACACCGGTATGAAGGAGGAAATGGGCTCCATGAGCCCCGGCAGCTCCAAAGACCAAGGAGTCCGGCTGCAAGAGGATGCTGCGGGACAGAACCAGACACCCACAAACGATGGCGGGAATGACGCTAGGGGCGAAAGTACTCCATCGGCCCAAGAACCGACAGACAAGGAGAACCCTCGACCGTGGAGCGAGCTGAAAACAAAAGCGGGCAAGGAGCGCAAAAGACTACCACTCGCCTGCATAGCATGCCGGAGGAAGAAAATCCGCTGCTCGGGGGAGAAACCCGCCTGCAAACACTGTTATCGTTCCAGAGTTCCTTGTGTATATAAGGTCACGACTCGCAAGGCCGCTCCGCGCACGGATTACATGGCCATGCTGGATAAACGACTGAAGAGAATGGAGGAACGAGTTATCAAAATCATACCCAAGGATGACCCAAGAGATATGGCCGCGATTGGACGAGCGGTGGTCAAACCTCCCGTACCAGGCCAGGCGCCTCGCGGATCCAGACCAATCCACAGGAAGAGATCTGCAGACGAGGCGTTTAATGCAGAGCTCAATGAATGGGCGCAACAAAATAAAACATCCGCTGAAGGCTTTCCGCTTTTACTGCAGTCGCGAATCACGGATGAGCACAAGCTATTTCATGAGGGGGCGGAATATCTTCCGTCTCTCGAACTCCAAGAACACCTTGCCGAAGTTTTCTTTGACTGCGTCTACGGCCAGTCATATCTCCTATTACATAAACCAAGCTTTATGCGGAAGCTGAAAGCGGGGACCGTTCCGCCTGTTTTGATGCTGGCCATCTGTGCTGTTTCTGCTCGCTTTTCAACGCACCCACATGTTAACTCGGAACCGCCCTTTTTGCGCGGAGAGAACTGGGCAAACCCAGCTGCGGCCATTGCACTCACGAAACATGAAGAACCCAATATTACTATACTTACCGTCTTTCTCATACTGGGCCTACATGAATTTGGCACATGTCATGGCGGACGGAGTTGGTCGTTTGGAGGCCAAGCGTTCAGGATGGCTTACGCTCTGCAGCTTCATTGCGAACTAGACCATGATCCCTTGGGCACTAGATCTGAGCTTAGTTTTACTGATCGCGAAATTCGAAGAAGAACAATGTGGGCTTGCGTGTTAATGGACAGGTACAATTCTTCTGGAAGTCAGAGACCTCCTATTGGTAACGAGAAGTTTCTACATATACAGCTTCCTATCAAAGAGTCTCATTTCCAAATGGAAATTCCGGGACCGACAGAGGATCTGGATGGGAATGTGCCTAATCCCGTGCCTGAAGGTGTTGGTCAATTATCAAACCCGAAGGATAATATGGGCGTCTCTGCGTATACCATTCGAGCCTTGATGCTTTGGGGACGGATCGTTGATTACCTCAACCTTGGGGGTAAGGCTAAGGATCCTCACCCAGTCTGGTCTCCAAATTCGGGCTACACACAGCTGAAGAAGCAGCTGGAAGACTTCTCTGCGTCCCTTCCTAACTCCTTGGCATTCACTCTCGAGAATCTTCGCAACCATGCCGCGGAAAAGATCGCGAACCAATTCCTCTTCCTACACATAGTCACCCACCAAAATATCCTCTTCCTAAATCGGTTCGCTATCCCACTATCCCCTGGCGGGAGGCCTCCAAAAGATATCCCTCGACCTTTTCTCAGCGACGCTGGTCGCGCTGCTGTTGAAGCTGCAAGCCATATTTCCATGTTGATTAACCAGGCTTCAGGCTATAATTTAACGGTTCCTTTTGCTGGCTACTGCGCGTATGCAGCTAGTACGGTACATATTTGGGGAATCTTTTCCAAGAATGCTAGACTTGAAGCCACCTCGAAAGAGAATCTTCGCCATACGTATAGGTATCTGAACAAGATGAAGCGCTACTGGGGGATGTTTCATTATCTTGTTGAGAGTGCCAAGGACCGATATCGCCAGTTTGCTGATGCTGCCATCAAGGGAGTACATTTCAACACTGCAGAACAGGATACTCCACTATTCCAATACGGCGATTGGTTTGACAAGTATCCTCATGGTGTTGCGCGAGAACATTATGAAGATCCGCCTTCTCAACCCCAACGAGAGCCCGGTGGTGATGCTGTGATGGCGCAGCAATCTGATCTCCAGAGTGTCGAGGACTTCTTTGCTAGCCTTGCAACGTCGTCGCACTCTGAAGTAAGTCGTAAGGAACCAAAGCGTCGCGCAGGTTCGAGCACAGAGCCACGACAACCACGCCTAAGCATGTCAAATTCCAACAATCGATATATTCCACCTCAACAAGCACAGCCGCAACCGCAGCCGCAAGCACACCCTCCACTCCAACCTCAGATCCCCAAACAGCCCCTAATAGACGTCCCGATCAACCCCACCCAGCCCTCGGACTTCAATTTCAGCCCCCAAGCCGTCTTCCCCCAAGCCCAAGCCCCGCCCTTCGACCCCAACCCTTATAACTTCTTCAACCCAGACCAACTGCCCCAACTCGACCGCCAACTCGTCTACGGTGCTTACGCCGGTCTCGACCTACCAACTTCCACCCCAACGTCTGTCCCTCTCCCACCGCAGCCCTCCAACTTGAACCCAAACCCCAGCATTCCAACACAACAAGATTCCTCCAACAACCCATCCAACGCTGCAATGTGGAATTCACAATTCGACATGCCAGGTCCCGGACCTGGGACCTGGCCAAACGACCTAGTGCAACCCAGCGCTTGGTTTTTGCCTTTCAACCTGGATCCTATGGGCCAGGGCGGGCCTGCGGATCTGGGTACTAATACCACCACGCAACAGGGCAGCGAGGCTGGAGCGAATAATGCTGGGGCTTATTCGACGCAGTCGAATGCGATGATGGGTTCGTATGATATGGGAGTTTGAGGTGAGGGGATGAAGCCGGAGATTGACGATTCAAACGAGTGCTTTGACTAATGAATTTTACAGAGCTGGGATGGCCCAAAATCCTTTTTTCCAAATGGGTGAAGAGTGTATATAACCCTTTTTAATATCTTTATTCTGCTAAAACAACCTTCTTCGCTATTTTGGATGCTGAGTTCAACTTCCCCCCTGCACAACTCCTTTTTTTGGACGCGGTATATAACTTCTTATTTTATATTTTGGACATGGAAATTGACTGGAAATCAGCATGGGATTATGCATGGGTCAATTCATCAGCTAGGAGTTGTTTTTCTTCCCTTTGATTTGGCTAGTTCCTTTCGTTTTCCCTACTTGAAACCCACCTGGTTATTAGCAAACAAAAAGAAGCTGAACTTATCCCCTATTTTAACTTGGTCAACTTGGTCAATTTTTCCCGGGGTTCACATTTCCCATTGCAAGGATGACATGACGATCCGCCCGTCTACTTGGTTCATTGAATTGATAACATTGAATGAAGTCTACGCCCAAGCTACCATCTGCTCCTCTTTCTTCCCGATGTGAAAATAAATCGACGTACAGTAGATGTACAATGACTTTGCATAATTGAACTGGACCCTAATAGCACTCAATCTACTGCGCATCTCCGTGGGAAGCAGAAGTAGACTGTGGCCTGCACAAAACACCGTCTTCTTTCTCCTTATTTAGTCCTCTAAAAGCGACCCGTGGCACGCGCAATTATCGAAACAATGGTTATATACCATGGGAGTATATGAAAGAAAACATGATAGATAGTATTCAAACGCAAAGAAAAAAAAATAAAATAAAGATCATATTCAATATAGTTACCTAGGTAGTTACCCATCATCACACATTCCAAAAAATTGCCCAAAGCTTACTCTATCCATACATGACAGTAAAGTATCTAAGGTAGATGAGATAATAGTCAACAAAAGAGAAGACTTATGCGTGAACAAAAAATACCAATAAGACGCCATAAAAATAAACATCAAAACTCCAATCAATCATCCCACTCCTCATCCAGTTGATCAATTAGCCTATTCTCTTCATCTACATCTGTCCTTCTACCCCTGCCACCGCTGTCCCCTCCACGCCCGCCAATGGCACCAACAAGCCTGCCCCGTCTGTCGTTGGTGCTATGGCGGAATTGCGAATAGCCGGTTGGTGATTTGTTCCCGCGGAAACAGCGGGATAGAGAAGAGAAGAGAATTATGGAGAGGTCCTAGAATAAGCCGGGTTAGTTAGGTGTTCTTCTTAACATGTCTTTTCTTTTTTGAGATGTACTGGTGGAAGATCTGCAGATCATGTTTGAAGAGTGACGGGTGGGGACTTTTGTGGAGACGAGGCCGTAACCGTTGTATGAGAAAAGGGAGTTGGGGCTTGGCAGGAAAGGATACAAGAAAGATACTGTTTACAGTATATAGAAAATGAATGATGAGAAGCTAGGGGTTGTAATTGGTTTTTAAGAGATGATTCTAGGTTTCAAGAGAGGGATAAGTGGCTAGCAAGGGTGTTTGCTGGGTGGGGCGGATCTCGGGATGGTCCGCTGAAGATTCAGGAATGACAAGTAGTGCCTAACGGGTAAAATGATGTCACCAAGAAAAAAGATAGAATGTGCTCGCCCGATATACAATGGACATCTCGAGAGATGTGCTTCAATAGCCAAAACAATGGCATGATAAGATAGATTTTGGCATATACCAGGCCCGATCCAGCAGGCCATTAAAGGACTCGAGGATAGACAGATCGAGTCAATCAAGCCGTGAAACAGGCAACTGAGCATTTCCACGTGCGCCAACGGGTGAATATGCTGTTGTCGCGCCACGGCGCGCGCTTCCTCGGGAAAATGACAATACGGACAGTATAAATAGTAGACTTACCCGCAGGAATGAGGCAGCACCAGCCCAGAGGCTGTAATTCGGGCATTGTCTCCATCCACGCTGGTGCATGACTGTACGCTGATAGGCACAGCCACCAAGAACGTATGCTGCTATAGCTATTAAGGCGCTGTGAGAAGTAACAATATTAGTTAGCATTATGCCTCCACATAATTCCTTGCCATTTTTGGACAAGGAATATACGTACATTACACCGAAGACACCGGCCGGCCCAAGGCCGGCGTCAGAGCGCGCAACACCTCCACAAGCAGAAGCGCTCCGAACCTCGAAGAAATATGAGCATGAATCTAGTGTTCCAACGAAAGACACTGTGGCCGCCGGCGACACTAGATCCCGGTCACAAAGGAAGGACATGATCGTTGATTTTCGACCCGAGGATTGGGTCGGTTCGTGGCCAGGGTTTCCGTCCTTCTTCCCGTCATCTTTATCTTTATCGTCCTTGTCCTTATCCTTATCCTTATCCTCGTCCTTTTTACCGCCATCTCCATCATGGTCCTTGTCTTTACCGCCATCGTCAATGATCTCCCGTCTGTGAAAGTTTGAAGTGCTGGGCGCAGGGCAAGGAGAGCCATCGGTATAATTGAGCGTGAGTTTACGACCGCGGAAAACGGGGGCGGACGATTGTTGCCTGCCAGTTGCATATAGATTTAGCATGGCTTTCTTCTGCACGCGTATAGTACAGCATTTGCGGCGCGCTTCCCGGTTTCATCCACCTACCCTATTGAATATGTTTTCCCATCCAAAGTATAGTATGCGCTAACATTGGCCCACTTTGACTCCTCAACTCCGACCACGTCCTTCAAGTCCTCAATGACAGGGGCGCAAATGTTTATCGTGAAATTTGCGGGGTAGTCGTATCCCTTGGCATGCCAACTCTGATCTCTATCATCATTGCGAACTTTCTTCCCATCTTTCATCTCTGGCGGGAATAAAGCTATGGTGTTAAGATCGAAATATGCCCCTGTCGTCGGGGAGAATATAGTACATGGTTTCGGGGAATCTTTGGAATCTGCAGCTCTGGAGGGCGAAGAGTATAGGAACAGCAAATGGAGCGCAGTGGCTAGGAACGTCGATCTGGTTGGATGCATGGCTGAGAAAAAGCGTAGATCTATATAGATATCATGGGGAGGGAGATGCGACGCTGCGGGAGAGTCGGTAGCCCTATGGGCTTCCGGCAAAGAAGGAGAGCCCGTCGAAGTAGATACTGAAGCTGAACGAAAGGCTAGCTAGCACGATAAATAGAGAGTGAAGGGAGTGACAGCGACTGAGTCCCGCGTCAGGAACCATCAGCAAATGGATAGGGAGAAAAGAAGAAGAGCGTGGGATGGAGGGATGCCGTTGATAATTAGGTGGCATATAGCTGCTGCTCCTGATATCTGTCTGTCTTGTCTCATGTTGCACTCTCGGCATTGCCCAGCCGGCCGGGGCGGGCTGTGGCTGGGCTTGGCGGTTGTGGCTGGGAAGCACGTGATAAGTATCATGTGACAGGTGTGGCTTTATCCGGATTATCTTGCTTCCGTGTGGGGTGAGCTGTGTCTACGCTAGTCCAGATCGGGCTGTGCCAAGCCAACTTTAATGGTCCGATGTTTTTGTTCGAGTTTCCGGGCATCAACATGGCCGATATCAAATTACCCCTTTTCCGTCTTGGAGGGTTATAAATTCTCCTGGGACCCATTGTTCTCGTGCTGTGCAAATGATTTAGAACCTGAAGCAATACTTCTTCAATGATATATTGATCAATTGTTGCTCTTGCTGTCTGTCTGTTTAAGCATCACCATGGGGCAAAAGGGCGAAAAGAAGGCCGCAGCGCCTGCTGCAGCCCCAATTGAAAAGCACGGATATGAATTCTTTGGCCCGTAAGTCTCCCTTTTCTCTTGTTTACATGAAGTCTTCTGCATTATATGCTAATCGTTGTTTAGCCCTGGAGCCTTTGTTCTCATTATCGTCTTGCCTATAATCATCTATATATTCCCATTCGTCTGCAATGACATCTCGGGATGTCCAGCGCCTTCCCTCCTTCACCCTTCAAATATTTCTCTAGATACTCTGAAACAAGAGGTTGGATGGCCTGAAAACGGTCTGGGAGGATTGTATGATTCTCAGGTCACTCTTAATGTTCTGGGCTACTACTTGCTCCTGTTGGTGCTCCAGATTGTGCTTCCAGGTGCTGAAGTAGAAGGTGTACCTCTGGCATGCGGAGGAAGACACAAATATAAATTCAATTGTGAGATTTCCTTATTCCTGGATTCTTGCGGCTACAATCTAACTTGCTATTCCTTGCTGTAGCCTTCACTTCTGCCATGATAATTTTGGGAGGACTCGCTGTTGGAAGCTCCATTTATGGCGCTGACTTTCCTGTCTGGACTTTCCTCTGGGACAACTATATCCAAGTTATTACAGCAAACCTCCTTATTGCTGTGGGACTTTCGATCTTTGTCTACCTTCGCAGTTTCACCGTCCCGAGACCTGGAGAGCCGAATCCCACTCGTCGCGAACTCGCACCTGGCGGCCACAGTGGAAACCCAATATACGACTTCTTCATTGGACGCGAACTCAATCCACGAATCAACCTTCCCATCCCTTTTGTCAGCGAAGCGTCTAGGATACTCGATATCAAATCATTTTGCGAAATGCGACCAGGCTTATTGGGCTGGATTATCATGAACTTATCCAACATTGCCCACCAGTACAAGGTCAATGATGGCCAGATTACCATATCAATTCTAATCATCACCTTCGCACAAGCATTTTATGTCATCGACAGCTACTACATGGAGCCTGCCATCCTCACAACAATGGACCTAATCATGGACGGATTCGGCTTCATGCTCTCATTTGGTGATTTAGTATGGGTCCCATTCCTTTACTCGGTACAAACAAGATACCTCGCAGTCTACCCGCTTGAGCTTGGCCTCCCGGGCGTGGCTGTCGTACTGGCAGTTCAAGCAGTCGGATACTACATCTTCCGCAGCACCAACAACCAAAAGAACCGATTCCGCACCAACCCTAATGACCCACGCGTCAAGCACCTCAAGTACATCGAAACGTGCGCCGGCTCCCGCCTGCTGATTTCCGGATGGTGGGGTATGGCCCGTCACATTAACTATCTAGGTGACTGGTTTATGTCATGGTCATTTTGTCTTCCCACCGGCATGGCTGGTTATCTCATGCTCGAGCAAGTAAATCCTGCCACTGGCGCTGTTGAGAAACGGGCTGTGCAAACCCCTGAGGTTCGTGGTTGGGGTATCCCAGTAACGTACTTCTTCATGTTGTACTTTGCTATTCTGCTCGTTCACCGGGAGAGAAGAGATGAGACGAAGTGCAAGAGGAAGTACGGCAAGGACTGGGATAGGTATACTTCTATTGTGAGGAGTCGGATTGTACCAGGGATTTATTAAGGATTTACGTGAGACGATTTGAAGAGGAAACTCTATGCAACGCCTTTGGGGGTTGTATTGATATGCATTATTCCTAGTTTATATCACTGTGTTTTACTTCTTACTTTTAAACTGTTTTGTTATGCAAAAAGTTATGATGTAATAGCTAAATAATGTAATTTTAATATTTGTCCAACTTATACCTATGCTCTATATAGCTTGACCGCTGGTGGAATAGACTGACTGGACCTCGATATATATACCGCGCCATATCAGGAAATACAGTGAACACATCCCCTCAAAAGCAGACGGTATACCTCATCGTTTGTTCTTCAAAACCTTCTTAGCCCTACTGGGCTCATTCAATACTTCCAAGCCCCAGTCCTCGTCTCCCCGATTCTCAGCCCAATTCCCCAGCACGTTCCTCACTTCGCAAAGGACTTCCTCTCTAGTCTTAACAAAACCCGCCTCGAGACACTTCCGCTTCAACGCCTCATAGCTCTGCGCCGCGAGTACGCATTCCTTCAGCTTTTTGACAAGCGACATGCGTTCTTTGGTATCCAACCCTTCTTCCGTGCCCGTACCTTTGAGAGAGGCGTTGGCAATATCACCATCGTTATTATCATCAGACGGCAACAACTGCACAATATCCGCAAGCAAACCCCACAACTTCGCGCGCGACAGTGCACTCGCTTTGCGCGGTGTGGGCGAGGATAGGCGGTAACCCTGCTTGACGCCGTTGATGAGGGTCTCGTGTAAGTTTGAAGTTGGCGTTTTTACTTGCTTGCCGCTCATAGATGCAGGCGGAGACGGAGCAGCCGTCCAAACCGCAGACACTTTTCCCGGCTTGCTCTTCACCTCCTTATCCTTTGGCTTCGCAAAGGCCCACTCCCTCTTCACCTGCGCAGTCGGTACGGAGCGGACGTCAAACGGGAAAAATGCGTACTCATTCACTACCTTTCCAGGCGTCGTTGTGCCACCATCAGAGTCAGACCAGCGTCGACCATCCAACTTCGCCAGCCTACCAGTTTCACCACCCCCAAACGCCCTCGTACACGCAACGCGACTGATTTCTTCCTCAGGGAGAAGCAGGGCGGTTAAGTAGGCGTTTCGGCTCGGCGCAATGAGCAAGCTAGTCGGGAATGTGAGGATTGACGTCACCTGCTTCACGGCCAGTTTGTCTGAGCAGGACTTGCTGAAAGTTGATTCCGCGTCGGCCCGTGATGGTTTGCGGCGGACGGCGCCGAGGATGGAGAAGTGGGCTCGTCCGCTGAGAGGGGTTGGTCCGGATTCTTGGGGAACATCGGTATCGGGGGCTTCAATATCGGGATTAGGATCTGAATTAGAGTTAATGGGGGGTATGACCCATGGTGTTGGATCATCCTGAGACGCCATGCAGAGCTCCATGCTGGCGTCACCGCAGGGAGCGCAGGTGCCGTACATGTATATTCTTACGTCTTTGCGCAGTTCAAAGGGTGGCCATGGTAGCTTCGTCTTCGACGGAAGGTTAATATCTGAAGTTTTTAGGGTGGTGCATAAGGCTTTTCTGTCTCTCTGAGTGTGGTATCTCCAGGTTAGAAACCTAGATGGTTCCTTGATTTCTATTCCTTTATGCGCTGGCGCGTGTTCTGCGCTAGAATTTCGGTCAATGCAGTCGTCGGCTCGGACTTGCCCATGCCCATCGATAAAGGGATTTAAACCCGAATGAAGCATTAATTTACATTCTCCAAGAAGCCAATGATTAAAGGCTCGGATTGCTAGAATCTCAGCATGACTATCATGTAGTACCACGCCTTGGCACTGAGGTATCTGGGAAGAAGAGAGACATTTTGCTCCTGTTCTGTTTTCGAAGTTAGTGGGATTTGCACGTATTGGATAGCACAGAGCAGTATACATACGCTATAGCAACGCAAGTCAAAGTCTCGTCGCGTGTATTCTCTCCTTTAAAGTAACACAGATCAATGGGCGTCCATACATTAAATTTTATAAGGCAGCTGGCTCAGCGAAGTAAGGGATGGAGAACGCATGCTGACTGAAGGCAGAAGAAAAACAAGGGTTCGACAAGCACAGTAATATGCAGTTCTACACCACCAGAATTCAAGTGAGATCCAGCTGAAAGCATGATTCCAAGGCGAACATATAGGTGATCGAACTGAAACCTGCCCAACCCCTGAACGCGGGTAGGCAAAAAGAAAAGATGGGATGGATGCACTTATTTTGAACTTGAACATAATACGGAAAGGACCGCAAAAGAGTAGTCTACCACTCACCAGTAACAAGCACAATCCCGCTCAGGGGAACCCATTCCCTCGTCCCATTTGGATGAATTGTTGGTTTGCTGCGCTTTGGCAGAGCATCGAAATGTGAGTGAACAAGGGATGCAATGCGGCACTCCAATGAGATGTCGCCCATGAGAATATCTTCAACCCTTTCCAACGACTTCTATTACAACCCTAAACCGAATTGCTTCTTGAAAACCGAACAAAAAGTCCATGGCGAAGTTCCAAACCCTCCTAGTATTTCCAAATTCCGACTTAAGGGCGGTTGAAATAAAGTTTGCCAAGCTTCCCGACTTTGCAGAAACCACGTGATATCTCCGTGCGGGCTCCGTCGGGCACAAAGACAAGCTCCTCCTCCAGAGTGAAAGCCTCCAACATCCAGCGATTTCAGCGTACCCAACACCGTCTTAACCCACAGTCCAAACTATCGCAATGGCTGACAAGCTACGCACGCTTCAGAATCTTGAGGCTCTCCAAGCCCGCTATGTCGGCACCGGCCACGCTGACACTACCAAATACGAGTGGACCTCCAACATCGTGCGCGACAGCTATGCCTCGTACATTGGACATCCTCCCCTGTTGGAATACATGGCGATAGGAATGGGAGAGAATAAAGAGAAGGTCAGAGCCATGATGATAGAAAAGATGGTTCGTGGAGCGGGGAATCCGCCGGAGGTGAGTTATATTCCGTGCTTCTCCTTTGTATGGGTTGGAGGATCGCTCTCTGCGTTTACGATGTCGATAAATTTACTTTTACGCAGCGCTAATAGAATATAGGTACAAGAATAACATTATACCGCACTTGCTGCAATATGATTAGATGGAGCTCGCCCACCTGTGGTTCTCTATCCTAAATCATTGACGGCCGCTACGATTCCCGCCCATTTCACTCCCAAACTTCAGAACGGTCCATTATCAGCCGTGTCAGTTTGATATTCGCTTGATTCTTTCGAATCTGGGATCGCCGACATATAACTCCTTTCCGCATATTTATGTCGCATCGTGTGGCAATCGTTAAGCCACGCCGACAACTCCCATTCCCTGGCGGTTTCATGCTCTTCAGCGAACGGGCTGTAGAACAGGTACGACAGTACGGACAGATCAGCGCCCATAGCCCATGTGTGGATGCAGGAACAGGAGTATTTGTTCTCGTTGTCAGGTAGTCCGGTGAGGCATGTGGCCAGGAAAGGATTATATTCCTAGTTTCGAATATCTAGTTGGATCGGGGAATGTGGACATGGTTTTGCCTCGTGCAAGGAGAAAGAGGCAATTGATATATTACCCTGAATCAGGTTTCTATGTACCTCAGTATGTTGTGTATACAATAAATCATAAATCCTCTTCTCAATTTCCTTCGTCGGATATTGAATACATGACGCTCCAAACAAGTCAGATAGACCAAAAGACGCTTTTCCGCTACAACGCACCACAGCAAAGTATGTACAAGGATCCATCCGAAGGTATATGCACGGATATGGTATATATGTACAGACATCGGCGAAACGTCACAAGCATCACCTTAATCCCTTTCCAACCGGTCCAAACAATAAGACACGAAGGAATCATCCCCCACCCCCTTTCCCCTCCCTCTCAGCAACCAACATCGCATTCTCCTTCTGCAACTTCCCTACAAGCTCAATCCACGTCTCCCTCTCCCCCCTCAAGTCCGCAACAAGCCCCTTCAACCTCTTCACCTCCCCCTTCAACCCCTCAATTTCCCCCTTGGCCTTCACCTTACCCTCATTGGCCGCTTCCTTGCGTCTCTTAGCTTCAATCTTCGCCACAACCTTCTGCTCATCCGTCTCAATCTTCTTAATCTGCTCTAGCAACTTGATTTCATTCTTCGAGAGCGTCGATGCACGTTTGCGGATTGCCGCCGTGTTGGGAGGGTTCTCCTTATCCTTCTCCTGACTCTTTTCCCTGCTTTTGTTACTACTGAACGATATGGCCCTCGTCCTCGTCCTGCCCTCGCTCCCACCACCGCCACCGCTCGCGTTATCCTCAACAGCGGAGGGAGGGCGGCTTTCCCGACTCTCCACGTCTTCTTTCAAAGATTCCGACTCAGTACGGGAAGCGGCTAGTTTCTCTTCCGCTTCGCGCTTACGGGCCGCGAGCTTCTCGAGCTTTTTGTACTCTTTTGTCTCTTGAGGTTGTGGAGGGCCGATGTTCGTGCTTGCGCTGGTACTGATGCTAGAATGAGTGCTGTGCTGGATAGGGGCAGCAGTGGGTATTTGTGCTTCATCGGGGACAGGGGGAAAGGGTGTTCCATTCTTGGCATCTGTTGCTGCTGATAATGGGGTTCGCGAGTCTGCGCTAGCGAAACTATCGCTGCTCGAGCGCGAAGGCTTGCCATTTTCGTTGGCGGTGCTAATGGTTCTTTTTCTTTCTGGTTCGTGTTGCTTTGAAATCGACGCGGTTCGTGGCAAGCTGTGAAACGAGGAAGAGGACGCTGATGATTCTGACGATGACGTTCGACCAGGCACGTAACCCAGAACACTTTGCGGTGCAAATCGCTCTAGATGGGTAGAGAAACGGCTTGCAACGCTTGACAAAAGACCTCCGAATTGTGATGGCCCTTGTGCCTCCGACTCGTCACTATCCGACTCCGTAGCACTGTCTTGTTCTTGCCCTGAATGTCTTTTGCTCCCACCTCCCTCGTCCTGTATCAGCCTTTCGTTTTCTTCACCATCATCGGAGTCTGAATGTGACCCGTTCTCAACGAATCTGTCGAATGACCGGGTAGGATAAAGGGCCTCAGGGTCCTCATCCTCTTCGGTAACATCTTTCTTACTTGCCCAATCCATAAACTTCATAGCATCTCCAACAATGCTAGGCGGAGTTCCCCTTTCTACCATCCATTTCGGTACACTACCGCCAGGGTCACTCCTCGTAATCATAGTCCACTCAACAGGACGTATCCCCCCTTTCCCATCTGAATCACTGGCAGAGGGCAGCTCCCTAATGAATTCTACCGACTCATACTGGCCTCTGATGTAACCCTGCCGCGGAGCCGCATCGGGATGTTGACATGGCTTCGATACAACCATAAAATGCCTTGGGGGCCTTGCCCCGCCGTCTTCAGAATTGACGACATCTCCATTGGCATCACCAACGCGTGGACCCCCAACATCAAGCGCAACATCCGAAGTAAGCAGCAGCGCCACGAAATCCCTAGGCGACGCCGGCCCCGGAAACCTCGCAGAGAGATGATAAACCTCCATCACCCCAATGGGGTCATGCCCTTTCTTACCATACTCTCCCTCCCCATCCCCATTCCCACCACCAAAAACCTCAACCTCCTCAATCCTCCTCTCACACCCCAGCCCCCTAATCTTCCCCTTCTCCAAACTCTCCGTCTCATCCAGCTTCTTCCCCCTCCTCAACTTCATCGTCTCCTCAAACTCCCCCTTCAACTTCGCCCGCCATGTCTCAAACGGCAAACCCTCGTGCACACTCCGCCGCGCAAACCACGCCCCCTTCCCATCCTTGGCACCAAGCTTATAAACAGGAATCTGCAACGGGTTCTCCTTGTGGTTATTGAGTTTATTAACCGGCTTTCCCCATTCCTTTTGCAGGGTCGAAAAATCCGCTGATAAGTTCGGGGAAGCAGGTTGGGCGGAAGAGGAGGTGATGGTACCCACCCTCGCGATTTCGTCGGTGGTGTTATTATTGTTATTACTATCGATATTATTGCTGTCACCGTTTGGATGGAGGGAAGCGGGTGGTTGATGGAACGGCACGGACTCCACGAGGAGACATGCGTCGGCTAGGAGTTTATCGATGGCGGAGCGCCGCGCGTTTGGGTCGGAGGGGATGTCGTTGAAGTTAATCGGGCCCAGCGATTGGAGCGCTGAGTGTAGGGATGCCATGTCCTCCCTATCTTGCTTCGCGATTTCTTGCCTCTATTGTATAGCCCCTTTTTCTTTTTCGTAGTTCATGTGAACTCCTTTCGATGGCAAGTGTAGGAATTGAAGGTTCGTCTTCCAATTGATCAGCCCATGTGGTCCTCTTTTCAAGTTAACTTGCAATGGAGTTCAGGGGAGAAAAAATATAAATATATACGAGTATATATAAAAGACTAATCAGCAAGATGTTAAATTGATATTTCTAGAATGTGTTTTTTATTATTTCATTGCTGCATTGTTGTGGATGTTTCGCAACTTCAGTTGCTTGGTGAGAACCAAAATTCATGGAAAAAGCGATACGATCGATACTTGTAGTGAAGCCTTTCAAAGGCCAGAGTGGATCTGGCCATTGCCAGCGGTAAACAAATGAGCTCATAGTTTCAAGACCTCGAGGGATAAAAATTGAAGATCTTGAATACTAGATGCGTTGGGGACACCGTTGACGTCATGAACATTGGCGTTGGCGGAATAAATTTGACCCGCCACAGTGGTTTCCGTTAGTAAACGCGGTCATAATATCATTCATTAATAAAGTAAGGTAATGGTAAGATTCTCCTCCAAAATTATCAATTTCAAACTAAGAGGGGGGTTAAATAACTAGCAATCGAACGGAAGGATACTAGATACTAACTATAGATATATGGCTGAGTGGGATAAACTAACAGGAACAACGAATAGTACTATAGTAGATAAAAGCACAAAGATCCAAAGCACAGCTTTAGATCCTCCCACTCAGCCCAAAATAATAACCTAACGAATGTAAAGTTTGGTGATTTCCCGCATCCGATTCCTCCCAATCCCTTTCTTCCAGCCAGGGAAAAGCAGAGCAATTGGGAAGCCTCTCCAGGAAAATGATTCGGCCATTAAGATAAGAGGAATAAAAAATCAGCCTGGAGAAAAGGGGATGAGCCTAACAGAGGGTAGTCCACCGTAACTGGACATTGATCAGTGAATGGACGAAGCCCCAAAACTACAGTCTGTTGGACACCAAGAAGGAGAGGCAACATCGGGCCGGAACCGCAGATCCCATTATCCCGAGGATTGATTCCTTCTGGTCCTAGAGCCCAACCACAGGCCGGAGTCTTAAGGAATCGCCAGCAACAGCCATGTTTTGGGACCGTCTCATCCAGTCTCCAGCGACCAGAACGGGGCCAAAATGGTGCGGATACAGAAACATGCCGGATGTTATGTAGAGCCGCGGTGTCGCCGGTCGTTGCCTCACCAATCCGAATAGGGATTGCCAGTCCGGTACGCAGTACCAAGAAGCGAGTATGGACCAAAGATAGGGAGCAAAAGTACCTGGGACAGGTGGCTGTGCTAGCCAATCCACCGTGACAGTATCGTACCTTTCTCAAACCCCAATCTATGATAAACGACGGAAAGAAAAGACGTTTGGAGCCGCGAGGCACATCAGATCTTGTGATAGAAAAATGCAAGCGAAAACGAAACAGAAAGAAAGAAACATCCGCCAAGGGAGTTGTATGTTGCAAAACAAATCACCAGATAGCCGACCCGCCGGTTCTTAATGCAAAATGCAAATGACAAACGACCAAACCCAAAAAATAGCAACGCTTGCTGAACGACGCATGATGAGAAAATAATGAAAGCAAGAGGGGAAGACAATTAGGTTGTATCAGCTGGTGATAAATGAAAGGGAAAAAGTGGCCCCCCACGGTTCCCCTATGTCGAATCAAATATAGAACGCCGCCATGTATGCCGCTGATACCGGTGATGCAACATACGAAGGTCATGTCCAAGGGTCGAAGTCGCATATCTCATTAACGTCGATCAAAGTGCCGTATGCTCGCGAAGCCAAGATTCCTCCCGATTTAGTCGACCCGCGTAAGCTGACCGCCATCTATGGCTGCTACATTGTAGTTCCATATGGAAGGGCAAAGTCTTGATATCGTTCACCCCAACCAAAACCTCCCATATTCGCTGCGGTACTGCATTGTTGTTGGGCAAGCATGCTAGGCAGCAGAAACTGCGGGATAGCAGCTGTAGTTACGGGGGAACTGAAATATTGCGGTTCGCTGTATGCTGAGGTGGAATACGGCTGGCTATGTGGCAGCGCTGGGGACGAATCTTGAATCTCATTAAGCGCAAGGCTAGCAGCCCATAGGTTGTGGTGCGAATCGGTCGTGGTAGTTGTGCTCGGGCTAGACGGAACAACCTTCCACGCGTCAACCGGCTCGGGATGAGGTTGCTGGATAGGGCTATGCCACCAATTATCAGGCCCCGTCGAGCTGGGTAGAAGAGGAGTAGGCCTCACCACATCAACAATGCGAGGTGGCGGCGGTAGCAGCGGCACGAACAGTCCAAGAATGGCAGCCTTCGCCTCCTCACTTCGACCGCCAAGTAGCTCACCGGCACCCTCATCCTCCATTCCTTCTAGCGCCGTTGCAGACGTGCGATAAACAAATCTGTTGGCGGCTTGAACGAACTCCTCTTGTAACTTCTTGAGTTGTATCTCTTTCTCCGACCAGTTCCAAGTGTTGGCAGCAGTGTCCACAGAGTAGATTTCCTTATGATACTCAACCAGTGATTCAATAGTCTCCGGGGTAAGTTTGAAAGCGACCTCGTTCCGAGAAACCATATCGACGTGGACAACATAAGCCTCAATGTGAAGAACCTGGTAGTTATACAAGGCTTCAACAAGTGGATTTTCGTCCTGGCGCAATTCCGATTCAGGGGCCTTCGGAAGCATGATCGAACAAAGAGTCCAGATGGCATTTGGCGACGATAGAATTTCAGTCAGACATCGTGTATGCTGCGTAGGGTTGTTCAGGGGACGCTTAACCCTGTTAACCCTTTTCAGGGTAACAGTTAACCACGGCTCAACCCTAGAGTTTAGCACAACGTTTGGAGAGGACCTTGGCGCGAAGGCTGCAGCGGACGCTGGCAATAAAACTGTAGGCATTTTTATAAGGCGGGATTATATAAATAGGACTGGGCGTAGAGATGTCTTGAGAAATGATCGAGGTCCAGGAAGAGTACAATAGTTCAACATGAATATATATTATAATAAGCGTAACATTCGCCCACGCGCAGAAGATTCGTAATCCGAGTCAACAAGAGAAGCGCCAAGGGAGGAAGGGAGGGGAGATAGGTAAGGAACATAAGTATGAGAGGAGAGTGGCGGAAGGCGGATAAGA
The DNA here is from genome assembly GCA_002573585.1 of Helicocarpus griseus UAMH5409. NCBI lineage: Eukaryota > Fungi > Ascomycota > Eurotiomycetes > Onygenales > Ajellomycetaceae > Helicocarpus > Helicocarpus griseus. The sequence goes on along the minus strand of PDNB01000011.1, from coordinate 253,057 downwards.
GAGGGCGCGGGGTGGGGGGGAGCGGTAAGAAGAGGTGGTGGGTAACGAAGAAGTAAAAAGGACAATAGAAGAGAATAAAAGAAATTAAGAAGGATAGAAAAGAGGGAGGAGAATGGATGGCAATAATAGCCAGAAAAGGAAATAAAAGATGTTCCGACGCAGAGGAAAGGCGGGGGGCGAAGCGAGGTTATATCAGCGCAGGCTTGTTCAAAATCATGGCGCGCTGACTCCGAGGGCTTTTTGTTCGCGTCAACCAGGAGCAAGGCATTTTTCTCTTTGATTTTCGATCCTTTTTACCATCTCTATTCTGCTCGAATTTTTGCTCGGCAAGTGGGTTGGCTACAGATGGTCGCAGCATGGTCGCATGCAAAGGTTCAGGACGGATTGCGGTGGCGGATACGGTATGTGTGGATGCGGTACCGTATTCTGACGCGATAGAATACAGTTTGGCCCAGGGTCTTGGCGGCGGCATGCGCGATATGCCGGGCAAAAGGTGATTCATGCTGGCTTGCGGGCGGCGGGGAGGGCGTATTGTAAGGTACGGTATCGTACGCTGCATATCAAAGCTGTATCGCTCAACCCGATACACACAGCGGAACTAGGCGAACTAGGGCAAGCAGTCACCTTGTCAGTCGCATACTGAGGCCCAGTCAATATATGGAAACGTCTGAAGGAAAAAGAGATGTCGAGTGGGAGATCCTTTGCCGATGACGACGCCGAATAATAATACCTCCATATCCATAAAAAGGTTTCACTTAATATGCAGGTCTCTCGGGACTTCCTGGACGCATAAGACATAGTACGAGTCCCTGATAGCGAGTAGTTTTCCTACAACCCCTTCCCGCGGCGCGTATGGCGCTCATGGGCCAAATAACACCCCTTGGATGGCACATCAGTGCAGACTGTAATGTATCTATGCCCTCTGATAGGCAGGCGAATATTTGATAGTCTCAGGGTCCAAGGGTTTCGCAGTACATCTTAATAACAATGCTCCAGCTTCAAAAGTTCCCCCAAGGGTTGGACCTCAGAGGCACTGACGGTACTGGACGGGACATGCTGCAGGTAAAATTACCATGTTGTTTCTGTATCTCCAGTGGTGGGAAAGGAAACGCATAGGATCCTCTTGCATGCTCAGGTGAACTCTTCCCGATTCAAATCTTGCATGTCCCACTGAAACGGGGCGAGACACCAGAAAACCTACATCCACAGTGAAAGAAGATATGATTCCTGGGATGCTGACGCTTGGTCATCAACGGCTAGAGAGGATCGGATGTCATCTAGACTCAGTTTATCCCGTCTCCCTTGAGTTTATTATTTTGAGGGTTGAGGCTCGAGCAACTTCCCCGGCGCATCTAACTCCCGGTCCAAGTCGACATGTCCACACAAAAAAAAAAGCTTTTGTTGAGACCAGAGGAATTCGTTAAACGCCATGCATCCCAAAAAGCATCCCTGGTAGGCCTTTGCATCTGGCGAGTGTTAACCCAGGGATCTGGAAAACCCTGTCTCGCGCCTTGTAGGAGGGCTTCAAGCCAGACATAAGTAAAGGAAGACGGACAGGGCTCAGGTTTCGAAACATATCCACAGACCCGTCAAGGAGGATTTGCCGTTATGGCCAACAAATGGTTGGTGTCAGGGAGGACATGGACCACCATGGGACGATGGGGAAGCGGGTTATCCCAGAACGAGCCGAAGGGAGATAATTTTGTGACTAAAAGTTCCAGTATTATTGAAACTTTTTTGAGCATAGTCCAGCTGATGGAGGGTTGAGTCTTGGAGGAGTTTGGACCTCAGATTCGCTGTGGCCGAAGGACACCAGAACACACTATGCTCAACAGATCCCTGTTCTGATCACCGATTGGATCGAGCTTCGATCCACTACCATTAAAGACTTTCTGGAAGAAAACGCCGACTTCACAGCCCACTAAACCCACGGACCCGGAGAGTATGCACATCATACAAGACAGCGGCAACATTAGGGGCACTTGGAGCCAGGGTTAATTACTCTTTTTGGCTGCAGAAGTCTCTCAAGGGAAGGTGATACAGTCAAGGGGATGCATTCTTTATGCTGTGCCGTGTTTTGTGCTTTTTTCTATCAGTCATATTTTCCATCTGTTTGTCTCGCATTTGTAGAGTGACTTGACTTGGATGAATGTGCCCGTTGTACTGGCACTTGACCGTGATCCTGGGCAGCTGCTGTCAGCATCAGGTGACATTTGGATATCCGAGATGCCCAAAGAATAATAGTACATATGGATGGATTGGGCATGGCTGTATGGAGAGAAACTGTATGTAATCAGTAATACCACGCTGCGATGCTATCTCTTACTATCCTCACCTCACTTGAGTACCTAGGTTGGTTAAGCTCCAAATGTCTTCTTCCTACTGGCCATCCTCGCCCTACTCTGACAGACGATTAGGAGGTCAAACGACCAAACGTCTCAATATGTGCCCGGGAAAGAGAAGCTTCAATAGCCCACTGGGGAGTCAGTCGCCTGCTCCATCTTTCAGCTACCAAAGATCGGTTTCTGACGGTTGTGAACGGGCCCAGAGGAAGATCAGCAGTCACGAAGGGACATCGCTGTAACTCTTGGAGACATATGACAGCATTAGCAGAGACGGTATTTGTCAAGTTGCATTAATTCGTTATTCGAGTACTAGTTGTGTATACGGAGAAGGACGATGAAAGAGCTGTCGGTGGCACTGTGGCAGAAACAAGCCTCGGCAAAACAGTTATCCCGGCTGCGCCTCATCCAAGTGTGGCTATGCTGCCTTGTTTAGACGTTGCCATCGTGAATACTCCTCCCATATATCAGTTCAGCATCATGCATGATTATTTCATAAATTTCACACGGCGTATGTATATACACGTTCTAAACCGTATCCGTGAATATTTCAACACCGACTATCGCCTTCTCCGACGGCGGGGAGGCGAAAAATGCGGCACTGTCCAAAGTCTCCAGTGACTCCAGCGTAAGGTCGTCGGGCTTCAAACCTACAATCAGTAGCTTCCCTCCTGTTTCACGCCCACAGGACAGGAGCAACACTGCATCTGCATTATTGTTCCCTTGTTCCATAAGTTATGCAGCAAAATATCCCAGCTAGACGCGCAAACAACTCGCCATCCTCCCTGCAAGGCTTGCATCGAAGGTAATGATACTAGCTCAATGACGACGCAGCACAGAATTCTGGATCTTCATGGATATACCGAAGTCCATATAATAGTACCCAGCATAGTCTGCAGCCCATTTCATCTGGACCAGTTGTTCCCTCTGCAGAAACGCGTTTTGAAACCACTGCAGTAACATCTCTGGCATTCTTCTCCACCTAAAAGGACTTCATTAACTCTGGACAGACGCGATAGAAAGATGTATGCACAAGATACGTGAGTCATCAAATTATATGCAGTTGAACAGATTTGTTTCATCGTCTCCCAGCGGCCCCAGCCTGGCCTACTAAGCCTAGTGAGCCTAGCCCAACGCCCGCTTTTTTTGCATTGTACCATGCGCGTCCGTGCATGCACCGTGCAGCAGACGCGACCATGCCCAGCTGAAAGATGAGCCTTGCCACACGTCATAACTGGAGAATTGGAGCTGCTTGTTTCAGCCTTGGAGTGATCTTTTGACGGCCTGATAGAAGACGGCGCATCGATCGACTGATAACTTGGTAAGATAGGAATATCTTGGTTGACTCTTCGGATAGATACCCGGCCAGCCAAAACCGTGGATGTTGACCGCCTAAAAGCTCTGGCCCAGAGAGAAAACTAATTTGATAAGGTTGTCGCTTTGCCCAAGTACGGCCTGAGTTTAAAGTTGAGTGGCAGCTGTCAGAAGAGGCGGCGGGGTGAAGGGCGCTCACCTGCTTTCGTCGATGCTTTCCAACAAAGATAATACTACTAGTTCTGATTTTCACTAATTGGATGTCAAACTACTAACTCCCTATCAAGCGACTCGACTTCTTCGAACCATTTTACGACGTCAGGACACCGCTACTTCTCCATCTTGGCAAGATTTTCAGTTGCCCGCCGAAATTACTTTCCATGGAAAATCACGCATCCATCCACTGATTCCACTCACCGAGTAAATTAACTTGTTACTGTCTATCTATCAGTAGTCACATTTTGGCGGATTTCGAGGTTACTTCGCCCACGAAACACAAAACCACAAAAGGGGAACATAGAGACCCAAGTTTCTCTCGTTTCGAGGTTGCAGCCGTGTTCATGCATGTCTGCAGTATCCGCATGGAAAATGTAACTTCAATCCCCTCAACCAGCTGGGTAACCCAACCGTCTGTGACTCACTGCAAAGAAAAAGAGCGTCTATCTGTAACAGCATCTGCATGTAGGGCAACCTGAGTTCTGGGGTACCGGTGGCGTGCTAGGCGGGAATAGAACCGTACTAAGACGCGACGACGCGACTTCTCCCAACGTCATTTTTCAGCCCTCACCCCACACTCGACGCTGTTTTCTTCCAACACTTAACGTCAACGCGTCTGCGGGGATATCGAGAAATACCTGGCTACGCTTGAGGAGACACGAAAACGCGTGACTCTTTGAAACCACCTGCACCACTTCGGGTGCTTTTCTGAAACTCGTTGGGATCTGTTAAGTGCATGATGCACCGTCAGGACTTCGCCGCGGATCTGTTTGAAACAGAAGAGTCAGAACCCAGAACCTAAAACCGGGGAACTGGGATGTTTGCTTTGACAATGTCATTCTCTTCTGCGATCTTCGCGACATGTATTGAATGATACAAGCAAGACGCTCTTCAACGCGTTTCCTTCTCACCGTTCCAGGTTGCGCGTGTTACGGTTTCAACTCTTGCCATTTCTTGGTTGACGATGACTGAGGGTGTGATAGTATCCGGCTGTCAGTCCATTCTCCTCTGTGACCCCTTGGCCTGTTGGATTCAACGAGAAACAAGACAGTGTAACACAATCCGCAGGTCAGCGGACGTTCTTCAGAAGGGTTGCTCGCTTTATTCCCCTTCTCGTGTTCCTGTTATCGGTTTTAGCTTCTGTTTTTTTGAAGTCTCTGGCGCACACGTTTTGAGACATTATGCTGCCATGAGCCTCAAGTCAACGACCTTCAAGCAATATCTTCAGTTCTGCATTGGACCAGGATGGACAAAGCAAGGACCGTATGGTTGTCTCTACTTCTCACTGAAACTGGAACAATCAGGGATTATTGGGTGTCATGCCATATCCTACTATCGTTGAATTACAACCGCAGGTATTTTATGGCGCCCTAATTGAACACAACTATATGCTTGCTGCGCGTGTTAAGGAAGTTGTTCGTTTGGAATAACTCTTCCCAACATATGTCCGATGGGGTAGAGCGGATTTACTTTCAAGTCAACCACCCCATAAGGGTATCAATAAAAGCCGTCAGTGATACCGTCCACGACCAGTAACATAATTCATTATTTCATTATGGAAACAAGGAGAGTTATGTCATGTCAACCTGGCTCAATATGGAGTGTATTTACTCTCATGTCATGGCAAAACTGCCTCTTAACCCACGAAACACTGTCATTGCTTACAGCAACAGATCGAACAGGCTTGATGTATCTGGCTAATATGGTAGGGATTATTGACTTAGAACAATTGTCTTGTATATCACTCTTCTACTTATTGCCTTCCTCCATTAAGATTTGAACAATGAGACACAGAACAGAGAAGTATAGTATGCGTTTGTTATCGGATTCTCTGAGATATCCATAGGCAGGAATTGTGTGGTGTCATAATCCGAAGACCTCAGTTGCTGCGAACTGTTCAGCTGGCCCCATCGATATTCGGGCCAGTGTGTATAGTCAATCAGGCTCCTGACCTACCAATAACTTTGGAAGACACCAGTAGTGGCCGTCTTCAAAGGCCTCCATTCGTCCTATGTTGGGACCTTTGAGGGAATAAATTTACGAGCTTTTTCAAACATCCATTATACTCTCTGACGTGTTTGCTCGCAATTATAATCGCCGTCTACATACCTAGGTAGCTGCTAGCCATGATCCCATGTATGTATATCTACATGTACGTATACAACTGTCTGGTAGGTCCTTTGGAGGCTATCAAGCTGAATACTGGCTATCCCGAGTGAGATTCGAGGGTCCGAGTATGACGAGTACGAAAAATATTTACAACCCTTTAGAAACCACTTTTGATGTGACTGACTATACTGGGACTTACAGCCTTTTCAAACACAATCAAGGATAAATTGAATAGGGGCTCCCTGATGAAAAGTTAATGTGGTTTTGCCAGTACATGATTTTTTGAGTACATCGTACAACAAACAATATTCCTTGGGGTCGAAATCGAGCTTAATTGCGCAGGTGACTCTGGTCCGCCTGGGCTCATACGTGACCCATCCATGGACATTGATGAAGGGACCTCAGCTCTTCCCCCTTGATGGGTGTATAACTACATGGCCATATGCCAAAACAGGAATTCCCATGGAGCTGAGATGGGCTTTGCCATATTCTAAGTATTCAAAATCTGGCGATTCATTCCCGACGTATACATGAATTGTCCAGTACATTGGGGCAAAATGCGGTACGGGGCCTGGGGTGTGTCTGGCTTCCAACGAAACAAGTTGATTATCCTGTGCAGGATACACATTCCCAATCCTCGTCAGCTTGCTTGGATACCCGATATGTGTTAGTGGCATAGCAATAAACCAGTCTTCGTAGACGTTTATTAGGGCTATCCCACTTCCTTCTAACCCTTTATGCCTCATCACACCAAAGACACCAAAGATGTATGTCCGCAGTGCAATTGAATGTCCACAAAGCACTATTCGAAAAGTCTGTCAGGCTTTTCTGCGCCGTTGGCAGACGTTCAGTTCCGTCACTGTTGCATGACGGTGCTTTATTTGTGGAAGGTTGCACTCCCTGGGCATTGAATGATAGAGATTTCGGTCCCGACACGATCAATGATAAGGACGTCCACATTGCAGCAATCGCCAAGGCCATGTTTTGGCAAGATGCGTTGTAAAAATAATGAGCGCGGAATGGTGCTATAAACCGCCTGACCCCAAGTAGTCCGAAGTAAATTATTTGTTGGAGACTGTTTTCGGTTTGGGGCTGGCTTGAGAAATGGTGTTTTGCAATCAGACCTATTACTTCAACACTAGGCCTCTATGCAAGGTAGGGGAATTTGGAGAAAATTCGCCCGCTGGATGATTGAAGACGAAAAAAATTAAAATAAAATCATATACATCAGAAATATGCTAGACGTGTAATAAAGTCCACCCGTTTATAAACAAACGACGAAGCCCTGAGGGTCGTTGCGCTCATGAATAAACTTAGATCGAAGCTATCAACGAAATCAACAACAGCATAACAAGCGAGCTTTCAACATGTGTCTGAGCTGCCACTCGTCCTCCCGCCTTGCATTGGCCCTGTGTCTGGGATCGCAGGGGATCTCCTTTCCAATTGCTCCTTCTCACTGGCTAGGTGACGTTTGACATATGCAATGACGTAGCCCAGCCGCTCCCGAGACGCGAGGAGAAGTGGCCAACCACCACCATCGTCACCGATATCATCACAACTTCACAAGCTTGAACCGAGAAGCCTGGGATACGGACTCACGGAGTCAAAGTGCAGACGGGGCCTCTCAAGTCACATGACGTCGGTGCAGTTGCCCGTCTGGTTAAGCTTACTCCACCCCCAACACGCCCCAACCAACCAACCCGTGCGGGGGAACACGCTTAAAAAGTCTTAAACCAACCACACAGCCCTTTAGCGAGACCTTCCCCATACCAACCGATATCTTGGCTCCATCGCACGCATGGACAATGGACATGTACACCGAAAACAACGCATTTCACCAACGCTGTTTCCCAGTTCAAAATGCGAATTTATAAGAGGGAAAAAATGAGAGGGCAGTTGGATTTGATAAGCGGAGTCCCTAGTAGTATTTCTCGAAGGACAATGGCCTCGTGAAGCGCCTGGAATAATCGATGGAAACATTCCAATGTGAGGACAGATGACCCTGCCCAAGCCGAGTGTACCTCGGGAACCACCACTAGCCATCTAGCGTTGAACCAGCTTTTGCCCCCGTCCGAACAGCGAAAGTTGATCAGTGCCGATCACCTCAGCCCGATACCCTGGCCCTATCTTGGCTTGTGGGCGGGCTAAACTCTCCGCAAGTCAATGCGGCCAGAGATTCGGGGTTAAAGGTTATGGTGTCCGGGAGCCACAGATATTGTGTATGGGAGAGTGAAAGAAAATGGGATACATTTGCCTTATATTTTGCACTATTTCGCCTCTTGCTCAGGATTCTCAGGAACGCTTTGTTGACTCTGGATGATGGAACCTGCCTACTTCCAGTACCTGGCAGGATTTTCCAAGGAACCAGAAAAGATTCCCCGCATATTTACTTCTTATGGATGATGCTAAAAGCTTAGCCCACAGGAAGTGGAGTGGAAGGAAGTGGGAGCCAGGAGCACTTTGCAAGTTCTCTCAGCTCACTTGACCAATCGCTCTGAAATTTTCCTCTTATCCAGGACATTTTGTTTACTCGCTTGCTGGTCATAGCTTAGCAACTCCAAGAATATATGCCAGCATTAGCAGTGGCCCCCAAGACGGGAGGCCGCTCCATATCTAGAAAACTGGTCGGACACCTGGGGTTCATATGAAGGACGGTCCAATGCGAAGAGTGATCGGGACCAGGAAATCTCCATGTAAACTCCACGATTTCATTCTCTTCCGATAAGATGACGATATTCGTGAAGCCCCAGTTTAGAGTTCGAGTGGCTGTGTGATCGGGAAGTTGGGATTCTGGGAACGGAGAATGGGGACGCGGCTAGGACGACTGGGATTTATGCCGCTAGATTCTGAAAGCTGCAACTATTTTTGTCGGTCCATTGCCGATTTAAAGTGGAAGAAGGACCATAACGCATCAAACTTTCCCCAGAATAACAGACGAATAATAGGCAAAGACATACCGAGATAGTCTGCGGGGACGTCTTCACATGAAGCCGTTCACGAGGCCGTCTCCCAGCATCGTCCGAATAGCTCTAAAAATTTTCGGGGAAGCTTATTCGTACCATGCAGATCTTCATGTCCCCCGTTCTCCAAGTGCCTGGGGCACCCCAATCGGTATATAAGAGTAAAGGGACGGGCCCTTCGAGCAAGTTCTTTCCACTAACCCCAGGAAATCAAAGACCAGACGAGCTCTTCAGACAAAAAGAAAACGAAGCCGCAAAGCCAATCGCCGACTACTCATCCAGCCAAGCTTAAAGTTCAAAAAACAGAACGATCAACATGCGTTTCTTCCTCCTCCTCTCATTCCTTCTCCTCACCGTCTTGGTTGTCGCCAAGCCAGAGGCTGCTCCAGTTCCTGAGCCCCAGAGTGACATCAAGGAGAAGCTCGAGGGCATCGGTGATCTCCTCAACGGCGAAACCCTCCGACAAATCCAATCCGTTCTCAAACATGCCGACCAGCTGCTTGATGACGAGTCCACTCCTATCACCAAGAACCTGCTCCTAACTGCCGGTCCCGTCGTCACTCCTGAGCTTTTGAAGAAAGTCGGCACTCTCCTCGATAACGCTGGTGGTCTCCTTACCAAGGAATTCGTTGACCAGACCAAGAACTTGATCGCCAAGGCTGGCAAGGTGAGTCCACCCATATTCTTTACATAGCATTTGCTATCCACTTACTAACACTTAAAACAGCTCCTCGATACCGTTGACAGCTTGCTCGGAGCCCTTGGCCTGTAAGCCTGTCCTAGAGAGGAGTCAATGAAATGATATTCCGAGTTGGACGATGAACTAGTGAGAGCCATGAGAGCCGAACGGCTGCACTCAGGCACCTGAATGTCCCTCGGAAATGGTCTGTTAATGAACAAGTCAAACGATTGAGGATGAATCGGTAACCTTTGTTTTTGATGAGTTGGGGATATAGTTGGCAAAGGTCGTTTTTATATCCCGGATATATCTATTGCTGCTACCCTTATGATACCCGCCAGCAGCAGCTTGTCCCCGATGGCACCTTTAATGTACTTTAGGCAATGCGCGCAAGGATTCAGCTAATTGAATTTCTGTATTGAATCTCGTTCTGGAAGAATGTCCCATGCTAGTGCTGTTCATAAATTCGTAAAGGATTCAGCGAATCATTTCAATGGTGGCCGTCCCAACCGTGGTAACCCTCTTCACGAGCTACATGTAGAGTCGTCATCTGCGTTTCTTGCAATCTATCAGTATCTTGTTATCAAAACCTTCCGTGGGATCCGGACATGCTCGGGTAGACCCACCATTCTGCTCAAAATCACTGCAAGCACGACGTGTGCCCTCAATAAGCCAAAACCTCAGCTTTGGGGTTATGTGGCACATTTTTTGCCGCTGATGAAGCGACATTGGGCGACATTGGGCGGACCAAACGTTGGCATGCACTTCCTTCATCGCACGTTCTAGAGATCTTACGAACGACCCACCATACGTGCCTTTGGTAGCAAGAATCTCCGCTTCGCCCATGGTATCGTATATCTGTTCCTCTGCCGCATATCGTACTTGAATTAAACCATGCATTTCCGTGTCAAGCGAAGGTCTCTATAGGCCAGCTAAGCCTTCCCCTCTCTTTCCTTCTTAATCTTTTCGAAAACCCTCCGTTCCGTATCCCTCTCCTCCGTCTTCCTTTTCATTAGCTTCTGGAGATTATCTCTCTTCTCTTCTGCCTCCGCCATTCGTCGCTTCACCTCTTTTGCCATTTCTTCCTGGCCCTTGACGGCTGCTACGGAGGTCGAATACTCTTTTCGCAGAGACTGTAACTGGGAACGGATTTCGGCAGTGTCAAGTGGGGTGCACGTAACCGGGTGATAGTGATGTGAGGGAAGAGGTTCTGAGGGAACGCGTATTTCTTCTAAGAGAGGGTGTATTGGGGTGGTGCGGACGGCGGAATCAAGAGGGACGGGTTCTGCGGTGGGCTGTGACTGTCCTTCAGGCGACCGGGGCTCTGAAGTCGGTGATGGCGGTAGTTGGCTCATTGGTCCAAAGGATATGATATTGGGAACGAAGTATCGGGTATACGTGGTATTAGTTGTATCCTTTTGCCGGCCTCGAAGTTTCAGGAGACGAGTTTTGATGCGCTTTGAGGCGTTGTAGTAGCCTCTCCAATGCTGCTATTTCGACAGCTGTATAATCGTATATGCGTAAGAGATCAAGCACAATGCTATCTGCAGACCGAGAAAATCACTTAGCAGGCTAATAACTGTCCTGATGGTTCACTGGGGTGAAGGTTAGAAGTCCTGTCTACTGACCCATTAGACTCTGACTTTCCAGCAAGCTAACATGCACGTGATGATAAACAAGATGGCGCTAGGCGGTGAGCCTGATAAGAGTAATGATCTAGGCAAAATAGGAGCTCTGGTCCAACTACATGATAACAAGATCAAAGACAAAGGCACTGTTTTGTTCATGTTTGCTTAACATGAGAGGTGTTCTCTAGGTAAATGCCTGTAAGGAAGCAGACACCTGCCGACTCAGCAATCTGACATTAGTCGCCAGCCTGGACACACCATCCTCTCTCTTCTCTTCTCCTCTCCATCATGCAGGCCTTTGGTGAGCTCTCTCTCATTCCCCTCTTGTCTTGCATTCCCATCCATCAAGATGACGCCCTGGGGCTATGCCGTGTACTCAGCAAAAACGCTAACAAGCACTCTCACAGTCCCAAAAAACAGACGGGTAAATGACATCTCCATCCTCTGGGTTACAAGACGCGAGCTTACTTCTTCATCTCACAGCCCAAGTTCGAGTTGACATTTCGGGTATGCTTCGTTTCCCTCAGCTGACAGAAGCTCTTCAGAAAACGAACTACGTACTAATCTATCTAGTTGATTGATTTGATCAACATCCCGCTTGTCGTTGGGACATCTTACGCCAAATGGCATCTGCCTTCTTCTACCTCAGCTGAGCATCGTGGCCACACTGACAAGGCTGTCATCCAGGCCCATCGAGCTTCGTGGGACTACGAAAAGGCATTGCCTGTCAGACTAACCGTGGATCGGAACCAGATGCTCCAGGAATGCGAGATCTACATAGAAGTTTTCCAAGAATTCTCTCCTGGCAATCGCGGGGATAGAGTGCTTCTGGGTAATGTTCGGCTCAACCTTGCGGAGTATGTAGACCAGAACGAGGATGGCGAAGGCGTCACTAGGCGGTACCTATTGCAGGACAGTAAAATCAACAGCACCCTGAAGGTTGGTATTGTGATGCGCCAGGTCGAAGGAGACACCAATTTTAGCACGTGAGTACTCACTGTCTCTAGTTTTTCACCGCAGCTAACAACGTTACAGCCCACCTCTCAAAACTGCCATGGTCTTTGGCGGGATTGCGGGCATTATATCCGCAGAACAGGGTGATCTAGAAAACTCTGGTTCTATTCCCTCAATCAATAGCCGGAGCCGTGAGACTGGCGACTTGCAGGATATGTACCGACGTACGTTGGCAGCTTCTTGGGCCTGTAGGGCTGGCGAACTACCTCCTGATCTTTTGATTGAGGATATCTTCGCGGGTGGTGATGGCTGGGCTTCTGGTGCCCCTAGTCTGAGATTGAACGATGACAATGAAGATAGTGCGTCCTTCAGTGATGCTGACTCTCGACGGACAGTCCGGGACGGCTCAAGCGAAAGAAGATCAAATTCCTCCTTTGGTGGCCACTTAAGGAGCGACAGCAAGAGCAAGGAAAGCCTAGGAAACTCAGACTACGGGTTTCGGGGCGGAAGACGGAAGTGTAGGGAGGTATCCGAACTCGACCTTCGTGAGGATCTGAGGAGCTGGGTAATTAGACCTCCTCCTGAGTGATCTGCGGTTCGATATGCCTAGCATATCAGCGACTTCTACGACAAAAACTTGTGCTTGCTAGGAGAGCATACGGGTGGAGTTTGGGAAGGAAACCTGAGACATTTCTGAGACTTAGGTCGCATTTACCTGTTGTATCGATTTAGGTGGGTATCTTGCTCCCATATTATAGAGGCTTCACAAGCTAACTGACACTGGCAAAGCAGCCCGTATCGGCGTTATTGTGGCGGTGTTCATTTGGCCAATGTCTCACGATTCTATCAAGCCGATTTACCCAAGATGTGTGCATCTATTTTTCTTATCGATTTATGCTCACCAGCATCAACGCCCATTTCCGGCAGTATTGCCGAACAATACCTACTAAGGCCCTTGGGTCTTCAGTCTGTTCCTGCGATCCGGCGACGTATCTGAAGTGTAAGCACCAATATGGCTTTTTACCGACTATTGTACTTTAACTACTTGTTTTACCACCAGAGAAATGTTCTGTTTAGGGTGTGCTAGCGACTGGGAAGTTATTCTATGAGATTTCTGGCCCATAGTAGTATATTTTACATGTGCTTCCATGTTATTTCTGTTAGCATTTGAGAATCTTCTGCAGCACCAGATTGTATTTTACTATGGATAACTCTCACAAGGAGGGTTATCTAATAACAGTGACTGTCCTTTACGCCAGCGAATTCTAAATTAAATCAAAATCTCTGAATGAGTATTGTTACAGCGCTAGTAACCATGGATTCAAGCTCTTTATCACGTGACATAGCTATCGATCCCATACCCAAAAAGTTTCCGCAACGATGGGGAAGAATTAGATATTCTCGAATTGTTAACTATGACCCGAACATTAAGTTCAGGGTCGTTCATCCTGTGATGCTCTCATCACATATGCCCAGGACACGGTCGCAAAATGCGGCGGCCTGTCTCCGAAGCCAGTTATGTCCCCTCCATCCCCCGAAGGCCTTGACGACCTACCTTCTATCCCGAACTTTCGGCCTCCGTCAAACACGTTACAGCAGCGCAACTGCTCCCGATCCGCCAGCCAAAAAGGACGACAAACTGCGACCAATTTATGGCGTTAAGCAGTCGCGCTACGAAAGATATGTTGCGCGTTTGAATACGAAAACACTGGGCGAGGCCGGCGAGGTTGTAATTCTCAAGGAGAGGGATGCTAGGCCGAGACGCATGAGTGCGAAGAAGCTTTCAAGAATACTGGGAAGGGAAAATGATCGCAGATCTTGGGGGAATCCGTCTGAATTGTTAGAAGAGGTGGACAAGGCAAGATCTCGGTTGGGAGGTGCCAGAGAGGTGACTGGAAACCTTGACGAAATCAAGTCGCCTCACAAAGATGGAGAAAAGCTGGACAGGGGGGAATGGGATAGGCTTAATAAAGCGATAACTGACGGCTTTACGTTTGATCAGCTACAAGCTTATCACAGAGATTACTTTACACGATTCCCGCGCGACGCCGACCAAGAGGGTGGCTCGCAATGGAGGCCTGGGACTTCTATCTTCCTGGATTTGGACCCCCTTGGTCGAACACGTGTTGCCTCGAGGATAGACCATCTCAAAGATATGACGGGAAAAGCTGTTCTCGCCGAGAAAATAATGCGAGATTGCTGGCAGTTGTCTATTTTTGGTGAAATCGGTCAATTAGACATTCATCTGGCAGCTCATGAGATCTCTATGCTTTTATCACCTGAAATCAGCTGCCTTAAAGACCTTGCAGCAACACATGGTGCCAAGATAGAAGTTTCGCGAAAACTGAACCTCGTAAGGGTTACAGCAAACGAACCTGCTTGTGAGCAGGTTCGACTAGGTGTGCAGGATTCTCTCCTCAGGGTTATCGAGAGAAAGGTGCCCCTTCCCAACAGAAGGGGCATATTCCCTGGTTGGAGATTAGACAGAATGTTTCTAAACGATTTAGAAAAAAAATTTGGTGTGTTTTGCCGAAAAGAACCAGGAGAACACGTGTCGGTCTATTTTTCACACGATACAGAGCAGAACGCGGACGACGTATGCAGAAATATTGAAGCGGCAATATCAATGCCGGAAGAAGGCCAAGCCAGTCTCTCTACCTATTTTGTGGACAATGACTCTGCGGTGATGTACCCTGTTTCTTACCCAGAGTTCTTATCATGGCGGGATGGCTTGCAGAAGTGGTCCAGATGGATGTCGCTAAGCAAACCGTCAATCGACACTCAATCAAAGCCGCCAGCAGCACTTATTCAAAGGGGAAATGAATCGGTTCTCAAGAAAGTGTGTGATGGGTTGTTCAAAACACCATCTTCACATCCCCGGCGCCACCCTGGCCAGCCTCACATCAGTGAAGTGATTACCGCTTCTGTTGGAAAAAGTCTATTCGCGCAAACTAAGCCAACTCAACCCACCAAGCTGAAATACGAAGGAATTGACCATAACGTTTCCCGCGTTTTTGCTCCCAATATTCCCAATCCCGCACCCTTCCTTGAAAGGCTTAGCCTGTTACCACAGAAAAAAGCTGGCAGCTCTCATCGAATTCGCCTTACTCCCTACGGCAGAGGTCAGAAATATTTCCCGTCTGTAGAGCTGGAAATTGACCTCAAACCTCGACCATTTGGCAAACTTATCTGCCAAGTCCCAGTTTTGCGGAAAGCAACCGCCATCGTTCATACAGCGAACGTTGATGTTTTGCTCCCGGAAGCTCCAGTCGATCTACGCTTCACGAAAGAAACGCATTATGACCTCCTTGAAGGCCGGGATGCATCAACTTTGAAAGCTGCTAATGAGGAGAGGGCAGACATCTCCAGCATTATACGCTGCGTCAAGAGTATGGCCAATGAAAATGATGAATCACAACCACGCATGCCCATATCATGTGTGCTCCAAATTCCCAACGATATTGCCAACGAATCGCGGTTATTTAAAAATGCGGAAAAGGGGAGGGGAATGGAAGGGGGAAAGAAGGGAAGCAAATCAAGCTTCGTTAAAGTGAAATACAAGCTTCCTTTCGTCCATGAACTGAGAGACTGTCGGATCTCCCGTAATAATTACAAGGATCTCGAGCTCAATTACTCGGAAATGAATATGGGCTTAGCGCTACCTGATCGTGTGATGGATATGAAGCTTTCGCTAGGTCGCTACGACAATGAATTAAGACCGGAGGAATGCAAACCCAATACCCGTCTTTCGTCCGCTGGCGAGCTTGGGGAAACGCTCCAGGCTGCATTCGACCCGTTTTTCGACCGCGCGTGTGAGATGGCTTTCGAATTATGCGCCACTGCTTTAGGGGCTGGATCTACTGCTCTATCCAAGCCTAAGCGCAAATATTGAATCGAATGAAAGTTGCGGTTTCGAAGATGAACCTGAGAGGAGGTTATTTGAAGAGATTTGCTGAGTGGATGGACAAAGTTTAGAGAGCCTGGGGAACGCACTAATACCAGGACCTGAAGGACGGGGGATGTATGGTTGTATGGTTGTATGATTGGCGCTTTTCCCCCTCTTTCTCCTTTACTGTACATCTAGAGACCCCCTGGCATTTAGAATTGGGGATGCTTTTGTATCTTTGCATGTGTTGCATATTCCTCGGTGTTTCAGGCGGTTTGGTTATATACAAAACGGTGTGGACGGGGTCTACGGATATAGAAATGGTCCAACCCTATAATCAATTGGATTAAACTCCATTAACTTGTGTTTTGTCTTTATCACTGTTCCACTCTGATATGGTAAAGGGGAGAAAGGTAAATATGGATACGACCGCCATCAGATCACGGGCCGGGCCGTGTAACGGCTGCCTGCCCGAGACCCAGGAACTCCTTGGCGTCTTGGCATATAATCATCTTTGTCCCTGCACAACGTCAACAACATCAGGAACAGTTCCTCATCTCTTAGCATCTGTCTTAAGGGAGTGCTCTTAAGCTTTCACAAATGGGCCCTATAAAGCCTACATGTCTAAGTAGGCTTTCAACGCCGGCCATATCACGAGGCTGTGTCAGCCACTTCTTTCACGACCATTATACCATCGCGTTCTCTCATCAGACACCCTATCGACTGACCAGCGTATACCGCCGTTATAGCTCCAATGCGAAGTCTGATAGCAGACCAAAACATGACCCCAAATACGAGGAGTTTTACAAGTACCAGGGGGGGCGGTGGCTGTGGGACGAAGAAAAGGATATGGGGCTTCGCTACAAAGAATTTAATGTACGCGCCTTGCAGCAGATAGCGGCCCAGGCAGTCGGGGCAAATCGATGTGAACATATCTGCAAGGTTAAAGACGGCCAGTACAACAGTGTTCCGGCTTACTATGGACAATGGCGTCGTTGCCATTGCAACCTTGCCATATCTGATCGATGGTAATCCCGCGTACTACTCGACTGCATCAACTGCGGCAACTATGGAATTTGTAGGCATACCAGGGCGGCCTTTTCTAATTTCCTTCTTTTTTTTCTTGTCTCTGATTATCTTCCAATGGCCGGGGGAGCTTAGGCTGATGACACCACATCCTAGGTCAGAACAGTTCTCGGGATTCCCGTTCATAGAGTGCTTGCGTGGGAAGCAGACGGAGAGAATCCTGTAGGATCGGAGTACATCCTGGCAGAAGAGGCCAGGGGAACCCAACTAATTGATGCCTGGCCAAACATGGGGAGGCGAGACCAAGTGGCTGTCATTCAAGACCTCGTCTCGATACATAGAAAGCTCTTGTCGGTAACTTTCAATCGGTAGTACTGTGG
Source organism: Helicocarpus griseus UAMH5409 (assembly GCA_002573585.1). Classification (NCBI taxonomy): domain Eukaryota; kingdom Fungi; phylum Ascomycota; class Eurotiomycetes; order Onygenales; family Ajellomycetaceae; genus Helicocarpus; species Helicocarpus griseus. The sequence goes on along the minus strand of PDNB01000011.1, from coordinate 235,563 downwards.
CTCGATCCTCCAACGACCAGTGGCAGAGACACTTAATAATTTGCTGTTTGACCAAAGGTACGGGAGTCTGTATTTTTCAGATTCTAAAGTCAAAGGAACGCCTGCTGAAATCAGAGGCTTTGCTACCCCCGCTGTTCAGCAAGATGTCATGGACAAGTTCGTAATTGGGCCCACTACCGAAAGTGGCTTCTGGTTCAAGGAAAGAGCAAAAATGAATATTGATCGGGGACCGTGTATTGCTGCATTCCATGAATGGATAGTTGATCTTTTTGGCTGATAGATTACAGGGTAACTCCGGTCGAATATGCACTGGCAGTTGGTCAACGAGAAATAGACTGGATGAACCAATTTGCCAACTCACGAGAGGTCGACATTGACCCGGATGGCCCGCCTACAGAAGAGAACCTCTCCACGAAAGCACATCTTTCCCTCCTCAACATGTACATGCGTATTGCTCCCATGCTTTTACCAGAGGATCCCGAGCTGGTGGCATCGTCCCTTTGGAACCCGCATCTGCACGGGGATAACGTCTTTCTGGAAGGAAATCGTATCAGTGCTATATCTGGATGGAACCATACATGGGCGGGTCCATTGTTCACCGAGGCCTCCCCGCCAGCATTTGTCAAGATTGAAGGCGACGGTTTGACACTTGAGTATCCAGAAAACTATAAGGATCTTGAAGAAGACGAAAAGAGGGAGATTGACAAAAAGGTCTCTCAGTCTGTATTCCGATACGCTTACCAGGAGTTTGTGTCCATGGAAGTACCCCAGCTTGATAGGCTCTTTAACTTTGAATTCTGTAAAATCAGAGCATGGCCAGTCAGCCTTTGTGCGAGTTCTTGGGGCGAAGACGACATCTGCCGCTTTAGGGAAGGCCTCATGAAAATTCAACGGTTGAGTTTACCCCATTGTTATCCCCGTTTAGAAGGCAAAAATATCACGGTAAGCGTATGCTAACCTCAAAACGCACGAAGACGCTGGGAGTTTTTAGGCATTGAGGGCTCGATTCCCTACAGCTTCAGTGACGAAGAGCTGAAAGCGCAAGCAGATGCGGCTACCAAGTTTAACGAAACTCAGGACTTTTTAGATATGATTTCCCATCTGGTTGATAGAAACGGATGGACTAGCAAATACCCCTACCCACAAGCGTTAGAGCTGCTTGCTGAAGTGGGGAGGGAAGTGCTTCAATCCGACGATGTGAGCAAAAGTACAAAAGCGCAGTTCCAAGAGTGGATCGACAGAGAATCGGAACTGAAAGGAGAGAAAGATGTACAGAGACCTACCTCGTACGTCTGAAGGAAGAGTCAAATGCTGTTTTCTTATTATTCTCAATTTTGTATAAGTATTCGAAATAGCCTCCCGCCTCATTCGTTACTATTAGGAGATGTACGATATAAGAAAGACACAGATTATACTATCAAGTGATCTACTCTGTATTAATATGATTCAAAGGAAATAATTGCACTGTCTTAAGTACGAGGTCAAGCACCGTAAAAAGGGTTTCATAGTTGCTTTCATGTTGCTGCTGCCCGTGATGAGGACGCCAAAGAAGGTTGAGCCGGGCCAATGTCTGACGTAGGAGGAGGGGTGGAGGCCACTAGTTGTCGGAAAGACAACCAGCACCAAAAGAGCTGAACAGCACCACCACCTACCACGCACTGACAGTGCCATTCCTTAATCTGCTATACAAACAACCATTACGGTTTCAGAAATCTTGTCAAGTGTTCTAGAGTGTTGCTTTGTTAACTCTCCGCCGTTTTGCTACGCACGTTATAAACCTTCCTGACTGCTTGCGACTGCGCCTCATAGACACACCGAACAAGAGCCAGCTCATCTTCACCATGTCATCTCTCTAAGGATCTGCGAAATAAGATTTTTGGTACAGGTTTCAAGATGGAACGAACAAGGATTGCAAAGGTAAGGGAGAATCCGATGCTTACTTGAGCTGCTCAGGCATGGCTGACGTTTTGTCTATTTCCATATTCGTACAGGTCGACAATGTGACACTCATGAGACGGGGAGAGCAAGTCCTCGGCACGCTGCATCTGACGCCTCACCACCTCATATTCTCCCATACTCCCCCTACAAATCACTCACAGGGAGAAAACATAATACCGAAACCAAGAGAGCTCTGGATCACCTACCCGATCATTTCCTTTTGCACGTTTAGACCAGCGCCCGCCTCTTCCCGGCAACCCTCCTCCATACGCCTCCAATGTCGGGACTTCACTTTTGTCTGCTTCTACTTTCCCAACGAGTCCAGAGCAAGAGATGCGTATGAAAGCATCAGGTCGTGGACCTGTAGACTTGGTCGGATCGAAAAACTATACGCTTTTACCTATCAACCTCCGCCTCCGGAGCGCTGTCTTGACGGATGGGCGCTCTACGATGCGCGCAAAGAATTGATGCGCTTGGGTGTCGGGAAGCCGGATACGAACAGTGGCTGGAGGATATCTACTATCAATCGGGATTATACTGTATGAAGGGATTATATCTCGATGTACGTTGAAGCCAAGCTGATCAGTGATTTCTAGTTTGCGCCTACCTACCCTGCCCTTCTCGCGGTTCCTTCATCCATGTCGGATAATACCATAAACTATGCTTCAAGACACCGGTCTAGAGCTCGAATCCCCGTCCTTACCTATCTCCACCCCGTGAACAACTGTTCCATTACAAGATCCTCTCAGCCGATGGTGGGTGTTCGCAATAAGAGGAGTATACAAGATGAAAAGCTTTTGGCTGCTATCTTTTCTACATCTCGTCAAGAGAGGCCTCTCGCGAGCCACACACCCCCCTCATCTTTGGAAGCTGAGTCTTCCAACGCCAGCCAGGAAGAACAACCCGCTGTTCCGGCAGACTTTGAATTGACCAATGCTGAGGAGCTTGAGGACAAGGTGATTGCTGCGGCCCGACATGAGGCTAATGGAAATCAACGACAAATATATGGAGCGCAGCAGCAGAATCTTATTGTCGATGCCCGTCCAACCGTAAATGCATACGCGATGCAGGCTGTGGGTTTAGGGTCTGAGAATATGGACAACTACAAGTTTGCTACCAAGGCTTTTCTGGGGATTGAAAATATTCATGTCATGAGAGATGCGCTATATAAAGTTATTGATGCGCTCAAAGAATCCGATGTGACGCCACTAGGACCGAATAAAGACATGCTTGCGAAAAGCGGATGGCTAAAACATATCTCGACATTACTAGACGGAACTTCAATAATTGCGCGGCAAGTGGGCTTGCAGCACTCTCATGTGCTCATCCATTGCTCGGATGGGTGGGATAGAACTAGCCAGCTGAGTGCCCTAAGTCAGTTATGCCTTGACCCATACTACAGAACATTGGAAGGATTTATGGTTCTGGTGGAAAAGGACTGGCTTTCCTTTGGCCACATGTTCCGCCATAGATCAGGGTTTTTGAATAGTGAGAAATGGTTTTCAGTTGAGAATGATCGGATGGGAAGTGAGACGGGATTTGGTGATGCCGGTGGTGCGGGAAAGGCACTTGAAAATGCACTTCTCAGTGCCAAGGGGTTTTTCAACAGAGACAATGCGAGTAGAGATTCTTTGGGTGAATCTGACGCGGAGTTTGATTCGGACGCTTCGAAGAAACTGACTTCGCGGACATCAACGCCAGCGAATGGCGTGGAGGAGACGAAGGTCAAAGAAACCAGCCCTGTCTTCCACCAGTTCCTTGACTGCACATATCAACTGCTGTACCAGCATCCCACGCGATTTGAGTTTAACGAGCGCTTTCTCCGACGGCTCCTATACCACCTCTACTCATGTCAGTACGGGACATTTCTTTTCAACAGCGAAAGAGAGCGAGTGGACGCAAAAGCCAAAGATAGGACAAGAAGCGTGTGGGACTATTTCCTTGCGAGGAGGGAACAGTTTATCAATCCCCAATATGATCCTGTCATAGATGATAACAAGAGGGGTCGTGAACGTCTCCTTTTCCCACGCGAGAAGGAAGTGAGATGGTGGAGTGAGGCGTTTGGCCGAACTGATGCTGAAATGAATCCTTCACGGAGAAGCGGCGTATCCCTGGATATGGACTCTCCTGCTGGTAGAAGGACGCCAGTGCTGACTGGAGTACAAACTTCTGAAGGCACAGTCGCCAACCCTGCAGCCACACAACCGCCGCCGACTAGCAATGTTCCCAGTACTATTTCCAGTACCTCCGTTCCTAGTGGCACAGTTCCTAGCAGCACGATTCCTAGCAGTACGGATTCCAGCAGCACCATCCCTAGCAGCACCATTCGTAGCGATACCACACCCGGTACTGCATCCAGTAGGGCGTCTGCCGGCATGTCTGCACTTGCTGCAGGGCTTTACGGTCTGGGCTTGCCCGCTGGCCGAAATGATAGCCAAGGCAAACGGACTGAGTCGATGGGGAGTAACGAAATGGAGGTCGAGATGAAGTAGAGGGGGTTATACAATTACCTATTTCGAGTTTGTACGTACTGTCCTTTGGTTTCGGATGCAAGGCGTAGGCGTCGGGTATATAAGCTCCGCATGGATTCAGGGTTATGGGTGCATGGGTTTTGGTTTTGCACGGTACATGGGCTGACGGAAATTTCCATTCATTTGTTTTCGGATTGAAAAACAGACGGCATCTTTCTTGTCTCATTTGGGACTATGTAGGGTTTTGAAGCGCGATGTAGTTGGTGTTTATACTAGCTGGCAATTGGGTGCATGGTGTCTGTCTCCGGGCGTCTTTTTGTATTGCGATTTCGGCGAATCCAGCCGTAGATCCGCACTACACATCATTATTCCTAAGCGACACAGCACTGCTGTCATGGTCTCCGTTTGGCATCAAAGCAGAACATAATGTCGTAGATAGCCCTGAAGAGAACAGGAGGTTCTTCTTGACGTTCCAACCGCTAGTCCCAAAGCAGGCTAGCGCGGCTTAGCGAGGTGTCCCAAAGCGGAAACAGGGCAAACCCCAAGCCCTACCCTCGAAATATCCCCCACTAAAACCAAAGCATTCTCTAAAACAACCGGAATCTCGTCGTCGCCCGTCGCCCAACGCCCAGTTCAACCTCCCGACCCCCCCTCCCTCAACCCATCACCCCGGCGGAAAGTCTTTTGTCGAACCAAAAGATCAATCACCCCATCTCGCAATCATGGCTGCCGTCCAAGGAGCGATCTCCAAGCGCCGCAAGTTCGTGGCTGATGGTGTTTTCTACGCTGAGTTGAACGAGTTCTTCCAGCGCGAGTTGGCTGAGGAGGGATACTCTGGCGTCGAAGTCCGGGTTACTCCCACGGTTACTGATATCAGTACGTGTGTTTTCTGTTTGCCTGTTTTGTTGGGATTGGAGAGACATTGCTTGAGTTTTGGTTGTGTGTGTGTTGTGCGTTTGGAAGGGGGGAATTTTCAATTGGAACAAAGAGGGAAATGGGATTGAATATTTTTTTGCATTGCGCAAATTGCAAAAAGAGATGGGAATAGAAGGCTGGAAAAATTGGAGATTTCAGTTGAAGGGCTAAAAAGCTACGGGACGAAGAATTTTTGCGTTACGAAGAAATTTTGGGCGGACAAGGGGGAGAAAAGGAAAACTAACATATTTCAACTTTCCCAACAGTCATCCGTGCCACTCACACCCAAGAAGTCCTGGGCGAGCAGGGCCGCCGCATCCGCGAACTCACCTCCCTCATCCAAAAGCGCTTCAAGTTCCCCGAAAACTCCGTCTCCCTCTACGCCGCCAAGGTCCAGAACCGTGGTCTCTCTGCCGTCGCTCAGTGCGAGAGCTTGCGATACAAGCTTCTCAACGGTCTCGCCGTCCGAAGAGCTTGCTATGGTGTGCTCAGATTTATCATGGAGAGCGGTGCCAAGGGTTGCGAGGTTGTTGTCTCTGGAAAGCTGAGAGCTGCCCGTGCCAAGAGCATGAAGTTCACTGTATGTTTTGATATGTTGGATATATTTTTCGACGTTATATCAGTCCCTCCAGGAAAATTAGCCATTGGCAGTGGAAAGCGGAGGAATTGCGGTTAAATCTACGACCCAATTACCTAGTTCCGGTCTCCAAAGGCGCCACTATCACCCGCCATCTCACATTCAGTAATTATCTCGAGACTAACTCCTTCCCTCTTATTTAGGACGGCTTCATGATCCACTCCGGCCAACCCGTTCGCGACTTCATCGACAGCGCCACCCGCCACGTCCTCCTCCGCCAAGGTGTGCTCGGTATCAAGGTCAAGATCATGCGCGGCAGCGACCCCGAGGGCAAGTCCGGCCCCCAGAAATCCCTCCCCGACTCCGTCACCATCATCGAGCCCAAGGAGGAGCAGCCCGTCCTGCAACCCATCAGCCAGGACTATGGCGCCAAGGCCCTGGCCGCCCAACAGCTGGCTGAGCAGCAGCGGTTGGCTGAGCAGCAGGAGGCAGAGGCTGCCGGTGCTGCCCCGGAGGGGGTTGAGCCGGTGCAGGAGTAAAGGATGTTGTGTGATGCTGATGAGTGAATGGGGTTCTTGTCCTTTTAGTTGCGCAAACCTTTTTCTTGTTTTAATCATGTGGTTAAGGATTTTCATGTCCGCGGGCGTAAAATAAATACAAAGTTATTTCTGCCTTTGTTCAAACTAGTTCTCCTTTTCTTTTCCTTGTTTAGTCATATCCGGTTCTGTTTTGTTTACTACCTGGGGATGGAGGAAGGGAATCGTGGGCCGCTAAATACTTTTCAAACCATCATGGTTATGCTCGTGGATAATGATGGATCTAGTGCGTACGCAGTATCTGTACTGTGCTACATACACCATAGGAAATGGACAGTACGGCGACGATGACGGGAAACAAATGAGGCACTCGCAGAAAAAGGGCGCGATATCACAAAGCTACAAGGCACATTTTCAAATCAACAAGGTCCAACATGCGCGGAAGCTACTTGTGTTGTGAAGAAGTTGGTGCTGTCTATTTGTATCCATTTATCCGTAAATGTACCTAGTGAAGCCCACCATCACAGTTCATAAGCAACTGGATTTTAAACAACGAGCGGGCGTATCGGATCAAAGTACTCTTAATAGTCTACTTTTTTCCATTCCATGTCCGGCTATCTACTCGAATCTAGCCCTATTTATCATCTTAACGCAAATGCGGTCTCCGCTTCTGAACCCAAAAAAGATAAAAACACACTGTCAAGGCAGATTTAGCCATCTCACAGGAAAGTCTCAATGTTAATCTCCAGCGTGCTGACAGGGTATTTCAACTCGAACTTCTCCAGCACCGACGGATGCAAGATACCAAAGGAACCAATGACGTGATCCTTCCCGGAAATCCGGACGTGTATGGACGCTGCGTGGCCGGGAAAATATGTGGGATCTAAAAAATACAAAAAGGAGACTGTTAGCCGGGATTGTGCCTAAAAAAGAACGTGTTTGCTTAAGGAAGAATGATACTACGAACCCTCCAACTCTTCAATCCAGTACGTGGCATGGCTCATAGCGGGATTGTCAAGTCCCTCCTCGCCAATGATGAAAGCCGTCTTGAGCATCGCCATGACTCTGTCAAGTAGGCCGTGGACGATTTCGAAGCCACTGTTCTTTCCATACCAAGCTGCAGCGAAATGCCTCTCGTTTCTGCTCTTGCGTTCGAGGCGCACATCCTTGAACGCAACGTCGCTGACCTCAAAGATCTTCATCGGAATCGCATGGTGCTTGTTTTCAGCAATGGTCTTCAGCAGGCCTGGAAGGAGGCTGGTGCGGACAACCTGGAACTCTATTGTTTTGGGGTTTGAAAGCTTGACAGCGGTGTTTCCGTCGTCCTTGCGGTTCAACCAGGCAAAGTTCTCATCGTGCGAGCAGAGGATAAGTGGCATGACTTCGGACCAGCCAGCCATTGCGGCCTCTATTCTGATGATGTCGCTTAGTTTGTTGATAGGAAGGGGTTGTGCGATGGTGCCGGATTTGCTGGGGAAAGATCGGGGTAGCTCGTTGAAGCCGTAGGCAATGGCGACGTCTTCCATGATATCTGCTTGGTGGAGCACATCTGCACGAGTTACTGGGATTTCAATATCAATTAGATCCGAATCAGTTTTGGACGGCTGAGCAAAATATGACATTCGCTTCAAAAGCTCGCATATTTTATCGGCAGAAAGAGATAAGCCGCAGCATTGGTTAATATAGGATATGCTGGCTTGGGTGGGACGGGGAGTCAGGTCAGGGGTTTGACGGGTTTCGCCATTGTGCTCTGATACTATTCTGACGGGCTCCACTGTGAAGGGTTCAGAGGTATATTGCGAGAACATGGCAACCATGATGTTGTTTACGACCTCGACCTTGGTCTTATCTGTTGCAGTGTACTCGAGGAGAACATTTGTTGTGTCCAGGGTGATTTTCGAGTGGTCGCTATTGATTATTGGCGGCAGAGAGCAGACGGTATGGTTTGAGTCGTAAACAACGGGGTATAGAGGAGAGTCTCGGATAATGTGAAGGTACTTCCCTAAATGTTTATCTTTCTATAATAGCCATTTAGTCAGTACGTGCCTCAATGAGGAGATGGCAGGCACATACTTCATAGAACTGCATCAGCTCCTCTCCGTTCATTCTCTGGGTCTGATTCAGAGGTACGAAGTTGATATCCTTTGGCGACACGGCCTCGTAGGTGAAGGGTCCCTTGATAGTATCCAAGTCATGCGTTCCAACGGAGACCAATGTTCTTTGCCGAGCGAGGTTTTGGTGCAGTTTGTCCTGGAGCGAGATGAAGGAATCATATCTGGCTTGATCGAAGCGGACATTGCGAAGGATGGCGCCAGAAATATATGGCCGTACTTTCGATGTCTATAATACACCTTAGCAAATACCAATCTTTGTATGTGACCTTTGATCCTTCCTCACCTCCTCTTTCACGACGATAGTTTCAAGTTGGCCGCTTGGAGGCGCAACGAGCTTGTATTTGGGCGACGGGGTGCGACCACGGAAAATATTCAGCATTAAAGCAATGCCTTCAATGCAGAGAAGATCATATCTATTGCGATCTTAGCCTTTGTGTCCAATATATCCTTGTATGGAGGTGCTACCAACCGGTTCGCGGGGACCTCGATCTTCAACTGTGGGGCTTCTTGCTTTCCGTTCACGAGGGGTCTTTCAGAGTTTTCGGTCTGCAATTGCTTAGAATGAAGTAATTTATAACCGGCGGATAGAAATATAGGGATATTTACGTCTTCGTCTAGTTCGAGACCTGTATGTAGACACCGTTAATGGGTGTTGAAAAGGAGGGGTAATTGGGGTAGGCGGGCCATACCAAACTCGAAGCATAGTTCGTCAAACTCCTCTGTGGTATACCTGGCACATTGCAAAGAAAGGGATAAACAGTCAGACAGGCTCTAGGATCACTAGACAAGCTAATTGGACTCACTGTCGGCCCAGCTCCTTGAAAAGGGCGGCCTTATCAACAGGAATAGTGGGCATTGTTGGCGGGGTCTTAATTGTCGCAATGGGAACGGAGCTTGTAATTTGCTGCGAGGGAACAATTGCGCAAGGGAGGATATTTAGCTAGAGGGACTTTAGATAGATATCATAAACAGAAGACAGACCAGACATACACACACAGCTATATTATTGTGCCGTAGTAGACACAGACGATGACTGGAGATGGTTCCGACTTGCCTGCCCTGAGTCAGCGCCGATTCGGGAAATAATTTGCTGCACCGCCACAGATAGCCCACCAGCCACAGCACACCTCAGCCAGTTCAGTTCAGTTCCTCCGTCAACCCAGTCTGTCTGTCTGCTGCAACTGTCCCCCTACTCTCCTCCATATTCTTTCTGCTGCTACTGGTCTGATACTGCTGTAAGCGCATATTGCAGTTGCAGAATCACACAGGTATGTCCCTGGTTGCTGGTTGCTGGTTGCTGGTTGCTGTTATTGTTCCTACGCTGTTGTTACTCTGCTCCCTCCCAAGGTCCACTGGCTGCCCATTCTCTGCCTGGACAGACGCCAGACCCCACGAGACACCAAACATCCATCATCCCTCACCGTGACATCCCTCCCCTCCATACTACTTACTTACTATTTACTACCACCACTGCTGTCACCACTTCTGTCCCCAACTAACAACTAAAGTACAGACATCTACTACTCCCCGTCTACGGCTACGTCCATGACCCTTACCCCCTCCTCTGTTTACTGAGTCCTTCCCCCGTTACGCCGTGGCTGCTACATCTCAATTGGCCTACGGTTGAACCTGTCGCATTATCCCTCCGCTTCCCATCAACCCCGCCGCCTTCCCTCCTATTCCCTAATTCAATATCTACTCCGCCATGGAAGGCCAAGGCGAAAACGATGAACTCTACCCTATCGCTGTCTTGATCGATGAGCTAAAGGTACGCTCTTCCTACCCCCGCCCGCCCCTCCATCCAGCCATGCATATATCTTACTTGACCCCTTGACAGCACGAGGATGTCCTCCTCCGTCTCAATGCCATTCATCGCCTATCCACCATTGCTCTGGCTCTTGGTCCGGAACGAACACGGGAAGAATTGATTCCTTTCCTCGATGGTTGGTCCTAGCCTTAGAATACCGTGGTTTGTACCTGCGTGGAATCCCCCCAGACTGACAAGACTTCCCCGTTCTTTTAGACTCTATCGAAGATGAAGATGAGGTCTTGACTGCGCTTAGTGAGGAGATGGGGAATTTTGTCGAATATGTTGGTGGTCCAGAACATGCACATATCCTACTCTCCGTGCTGGAGAACTTGGCTGCAATTGAGGAACCTTTGGTGCGGGAAAAGGTAAGCTGTACAAAAATCCTGATGACAGCAATCCCGGCCTATTAACACTTTATATAAATTTTAGGCAGTCGAATCCCTAAACAAGATTTGCGTCCATCTCTCTTCAAAGCAAATCGAAGATTATTTCATACCCCTCACTGTGCGCCTCTCAAAAGCCGATTGGTTCACATCGAAAATATCCGCTACCGGCCTCTACAGCGCTCCATATTCCAAAGCTTCTCCCGCGTTGCAGCAAGGTCTTCGACAGCAATTTGGCCATTTGGTTCACGATGATACCCCAATGGTTAGGCGCCAAGCCGCAAACAACCTTGCCAAGTTCATCAAGGAGATGTCCACGCCTACAATCATAGATGAGATGATTCCGCTGTTCCAATACCTTGCAAACGACGACCAGGATAGCGTACGGTTATTGACCGTGGATATCCTCATATCCATCTGCGAAGAAATCCCCAAAGAGCAACAGTCAAGCCATGGCGTCCTTCTGACAGCCCTGCGAAGTTTATTCGAAGACAAGAGTTGGAGGGTTAGGTACATGGTTGCTGATAGGTTTGAAAAGGTAAACAACTACAGCGGGCATGGTCGTGCTATATCATAACTGACCAGCTATTTTACCAGATCGCGAAAGCTGTCGACGAAGAAGTGTTGAATCGGGATCTCGTCCCTGCCTTCGTGAAGCTGCTGAAGGACACTGAAGCAGAAGTTCGCACAGCCATCGCCGGACAGATTCCTGGTAAGAATATTTCACACTAGCACGCTTTGTATTCGTTCTAACGATTTTAGGTTTCTGTGGACTGCTCGACAGAGATACGCTCTTGAACGAAATAATGACTAGCATCGAAGATCTTGTGTCTGATCCATCTCAACATGTGCGGGCCGCGCTAGGTACACAAATCAGCGGACTGGCACCCATCCTGGGCAAGGAAGAGTGAGTGGTGTTTCCATAACCTGAAATTACATTAGTTGCTAATTCATTATGCAGAACCATTGCACACCTGCTCCCTATGTTCTTGCAGATGTTGAAGGATGAATTTCCAGATGTTCGCCTTCATATCATATCGAAACTGGAATTGGTCAATAAAGGTATGTCTTCCGCTGTCTAATGAGACAATCACAGTAGCTCATTCTGTGCCCAGTTATTGGTATCGAACTTCTATCCCAATCCCTCCTCCCTGCGATTGTACAGTTGGCAGAAGACAAGCAGTGGCGTGTACGCTTGGCAATCATCGAATACATTCCTCTCCTTGCTAGTCAGCTAGGCGTCAAGTTCTTCGATGAACAACTCAGCGCTCTTTGTATGGGCTGGCTGGGGGATGCAGTGTTCTCCATTCGAGAGGCAGCCACTCAAAATCTGAAGAAATTGACGGAAGTATTTGGAGTGGAATGGGCCAAGGAGTCCATCATTCCAAAGGTCACCTCGATGGGCCAACATCCAAACTACCTTTATAGAATGACGACCTGCTTTGCCATTTCTGTAAGTTAAGGCTCATTATCATTTTTCGCGACGTACAAACTAATGCGCAATAGACACTTGCCCCGGCAATCGATCTTAACATCATCGAGAATTCCATCCTTCCGATCTTGGAGAGACTTGTCGGTGACGATATCCCCAACATCCGCTTCAATGTCGCGAAATCCTACGCTGTCATGATCGATACTCTCAAGCGCTTACCTGCAGAGGGCACATTGGCTGATCTTGAAAAGTCGGGAAAGGCCTCCACCCCAGGCCCCCGCAATCACACCATTGTGCAGCAAAAGATCCTTCCCAACCTTGAGAAGCTGCAACAAGACGACGACGTTGACGTGCGATACTTTGCCACCACTGCCGCTAGCAGCTTCTCAGAGGCCATGCAAACGTCGCCATGATTAATAAATTATCTTTTGCCACGACTATCTTAATTACATGCTTGTTGCTCTCTTGCTTGTTTGGAACTTGCCTGCCTAGAGTATTGCTTTTTTTTAGTTGCGGGACAGAACTCAATGAACCAATATCTGGTTCCAAGACCTTCGTGGATGGACGAAGATACGCACGACCTCCCTTCTTCTTGTCATGTTAGAAACAGGAATCACGTTGCGTTTGAACAGGGAGGCTTCGAAAATCACATCATATCCTTTTTCTTTTATTTCTGGAATTTTAGTTCCCCCTTCCCGTTCTCTAGTTCTCCCCTAAACCAGATGTAGAGTATCAAGAGTTCTTCGGCCTTCGAAGTGCATAATGAGCTAACTAGCTAATACATGCCAACACACAAGATGCGCGCGGTTTGAAAGACAAAGAGGATCGTTGCGGAATGAGATATAGTAAATGGGCAAGACAAAGGGGTGGGCATGAATGGCGATATGTCTGTGATGGGCAAGCAGGTGCGCATGGTTAGGTTTTATGTTTAATAAAGACACGGATAAAAGAATAATATTGATTCCCCCTCTTTTGCATCTCCTTCTCTTTGATAACACTCTCTGGCCGGGGAGCTGCTGCCCCGGATTGCTTAGTAATAGCCAGCTAGCCAGTGGATTATTCTGCCAGCTCTTCTCCCTCAACAATATCGAAGCTTAACAGACAGCAAGCTATAACATACGAGATCCTTCTATACTCTAGTTTATTCAAAAAGTAGTTTTAACCTTTGAAAACACAGGTACGTATCCCTCTCTAAATCTAACTTCACAGAATATGTGCGACTACAGAGCATCTCCCTGCACCAATCCCAAGTGCTCTTGACTTAGACACCCTTTTGCTAATAACAGCCATTTTCAGGGCATCAGTATTATTTGGCTACTCTGGCAAATTTAAATGCTGGACGTCTTTCGAAAGCTACCTCTCGCTCTTTTGGACCAAGAGAGACAAGTCTGGTTCCACAGGCGTGCGTGCGGATTTTGTAGCTAATCCCCTCGAAACTTCCTTGCATGGCCATATTTTTGAGAATTAATCAGCCCACATCTCTGCTCCTTTTCGCAACTGTATGGTTGTTATATATTTGCTTTTTATGCAAGGGCGGAGAAAATTGAAACTTATCTGAAGCATTTTTTGAGAAGGGGAATTCCGCTCCTTGCGTAGAATCTCTAGTATCTCTCGCAGGCAATTTCAGTTGTCCCTCGTACATATCGTACATATATACCCCATTTGCAGCAAATTTACATATCTTGAATATACGGTGAAAGTTGGTCATCTTCATCGCTCCTTTTTTTTCATCTGCTCGCCAAAATATCATTTATCGTCCAGCCAGTCCCAGCCATGTCCTCCTCCCTCTGGCCATACCGCTACACCAGCCCGACACCGGACCAGCTCCGCGAGCGGCGCGAGCTCCTCACGCTGCGCGGGCAATACGCGCAACTTTCCGTCTTAGTCTTCCTCTTGATGCTTGGAGTGTATAGACTAGCGACCAGAAAGTCCTCCTCCTCCTCAGCGGCGGGGACTCAAAAACGAACTCCGAAATCATCGTGGCTAGATACGCCGCTGGAACCCGGTGCGCCAGAGTCGCGAAGACAGTATCTCGTCGCGGGAGCGTGGTTTGTATGGTTGTTGGCGTTGTCGGTTTGGAGGACGGGTGATGGTATGTATTTATTTATTCTATATATACCACCTCTCCACCCCTCAAGCCCGCTTCCTTATACATAATACTAAAAAAAAGGAAAACAATCCCAAAACAGACTACCTCCACCTCACGAAATCCCTCGCGCACACCACCCTCGCCACCCTGCCGCTACACCCGCTCCTCGCCCCCAAACTCTCCCCGCAAACCAACCCTTTTACCCTCCTGCACACCCGCCTCTTCCACCTGCCCCAGACCCATCTGACCCCTTACCACCGCCTCTTCGGCTGGCTGGTGTTTCCCACTTTATTGTTCTTGCATGCGGGTCTGTACGTGACCTTTTTTATGCAAAAGGGGTTGCTGCAGAAGCGGTTGGGTGATGCGGATGTGCAGTGGGGGTTTGTCGCGGTTACGGGGTTGGTGGGGTTGGTGGGTGTGGCGAGGTGGATGGGGGCTGGGATGGGACGGGGAGGGGGAGGGGGAGGCGGTAAGGGGGGCGGGAAGGGGTGGATGAGGGGATATGTGGTGCATGTTGGGCTGGTGATGGGGGTGTTGGGAGCGGTGTATTGTCATGTTGAGTATGCGAGGGGGTTTGTGGGGTGGACGTTGGTGGTTTATGGGGTGGATGTGGGAAGTTGGGTTGTGAAGAGGTGGTTGAGGTAGATTGGGGAAGAGGGGGGGGTGGGGGTTCGGAAGGCGGAGAGGTCTATACCTACCTACCTAGGTATCTATTGACTTAAGTCGTTTTGCGATCAAGTGACGGTTTTGTAAAGGGTTTGAAGTCTCCCAATGAGATTGGCGTGCAATTTATATGGTGATTTTTAGCGGACAGCTAAAGATATTGTTTATACTCACTCATGTTTTATATACCGAACACATGGAGCATTATCATCAGCCTGATGTCAAAGGGTTTAGCCAACAGTTTAACCAGACGAGAACTATGCAAGGTTATGGAGAAAGGTCAAGGTCAAGGTTTGATAGAGAAACAGGAGTGAAAGCCCCTGGGCAATTGGAAAAATAAGGCAGAAAATGCTAGTTGCATATAGAAATTTCGAACAGAAAAGGAAAAACCCAGACGATTTCGTAACAGGACATTATAGTTATAGTTGACGGACATTCGGGTCAGCCGGTAGCGCTCATATAACCACAGACGGAGAAAGGTAGAAAACAGATGTAGCGAGAATATGACACGAAAAGAGCTGTCAAATCGATCGAACACTCTGGAAAATGAGTTAAAAAAAAAGGGGGTATGAAACCCATTAGTCTTGGAAAAAACATGCTTTCTCATAGCATAACAAACCCACCTCAAGTGTAAATCAGAAAGAAAAATGGAAATTTCGAGTCTCAAGAAGACTGTACATCAGCATTCACAGGGTCAATATCCCCATCCTCCCCCAATGAGCCACGCCGCTCAGCCCTCGACGACCCCGACCCGAACAAAGGGTCCGTGAAAGCCGGAGCAGGCGCATCAGCATCCTGCCGTACTGGTATTCCCGGTTCCCCATCTTCTCCCGGCATACTCCTTCTCGGCAACTCTTGAGCCTCTACATCCAATCCCAACACGGGCGTCCCGCCGCGCTCCTCATCAAGAAACGCAGACTGGCGCCGCTGCAGCTCCTCGAGGCGTTCCAGCGGGTTCTGTAAGTTTCCAGTATAAGTACGTGACTCCAAGGATGTCTATGAACGTATCGATCGTAAGACGCACCCAGTTCTCCTGCGATGGGACACCGGCGGCAGGTGGCAGGTTATCATTGTCATTAGTACTACTACCGTCACTTCCCTTTCCTTTTCCAGTCCCAGTCTCGGAATCCTGTTGTTCGTCGCTTCGTCGCGCACCAGACCAGAAGTTCGGACGTCGGATAGGGGCCGGCGTCACGGGGAGGCTGGGCCGCTCTATCTCCGTGGGAAAGTCTGTTAGTCGAAGGCTGGGCCTTCGGCCTTCGGCCCCATCCTCCGTGGTAGTTCCGGTCTTTAGGACCTGCACTTGGCCCCTCCGTGGCCTCTGGATGGTACGCATGTATTTTTCAATTTCGGGAACTTCGTCCCATGCGTTTGAACGCATGTAGTTGACCCAGGGGTCTTCGGGCGGTGCAGATGGTAATGGTGGCTCCGGTTCTTCTAATGACTCCTTAGCTAATAGTTTTGTATGAGACTCGGTTAATGAATCGGTTTCTGAGGATCCGTTGTAGAAAACACGGGTGGGTTTTGGGGCGTAAGACTCCCATGGAAAAATACGAGCTAGGCCTCGTGTCTCTGGTTGCTTGGGTGGAACCTGGTAATACATGTCTTTTGGGGCCTCTGGGTATGATGTTGGTGGTTGGAAGAGTTCCGTGTCCTGGGACATGGAGTAGGTATGTGACGGTAGACTGAACGCTTCTGGTTTGGAGTCGATTGGGGGAGGTGCTCTGTAAACCAGTCAGTACTTAGACGTATATTTAAGGGGTTCTTCACTCTGGTAATGCGCACCTGGAAGCATCCCATTCCGCCCTCGGGGGAGAAAATGATCGCGCTGGGACTTCCTTGGGTGGCTCAGGTTCCTGTAACTGGGCTGGGATATTTCCAATCTCTGGTTGCTTAAACGGTTCAGTTAGCTCTTGTGGGAGATGATGTGGTGCAGGTACGTCAGCCATTGGGGGAGGTGGAGAAGCTGCTTTTTCAGTTAATATCGAAGGTGCATCAGAAGTATGAGAACCAGGGTGAGAGTGAGGATGATGGTGATGGTGATGCTGAGGATGATGATGAGGATGGGGATTGGGATGGTGAGTATGGATGTGACCGTCAGGATGTCGGTATGTGGATACATGTTCTTCACCACGAACGTATTGTGGAACGGCACTGATGACCAAGTCCTGACTCTTCTCAGGGATTATAGGCTGTGGGTGGGGACTAATTCGTCCAGCTGCATGTATAGCATTTTCCAAAATGGGCGCACTATCATCACCCTGAGAAACTTCTGGGACATGATAGGCCTCACGAGTCTGTGGTTCTTCAGGTTGCTGAAAGGCCTCATGAGCTTGAAAATGTACTCCTTCTTCAGGCGGATCTGAAGTCGGTTGAGCAGGTGGCTGAATGTGAGCCTGGGTATACACTTGAGCATGATGTGCCTCAGGGGTAGTATGAGCGCTTTCAAGCGATTGTTTTGGTTCGTGGACAGCCTCTTCACTATGTGGCTGTCCCAAATCATGTCGACGAGAGTGTCGGCGGGTATGATGCTTTACTTGAGTACTAGGCATTCGTTCAGCAGCCTTCTGCTCAGTAGTGTCAGTTCTCACCGTTGGCTGAGGGGCCGGCTCGACCTAAGACATAATGATCAGTATATCAATTGACATGCAAAACGAATGACTTAAGGAGTCATATTATGTATATTACATACCACTGGCCGGTAATGCCTATCATACGCCGCCCACCACCTCCCCAGCAGCTGATTATACGGACTCTCCAACGGCAGCGTCTGCCGCGGGAGGTTCCATGGCTTCTGCGCCCCGATGTAATGCACCAGACTGATCGTGCTGCCAAAATGCCTAAACGCCGGGATATACTGATAATGCCCGCTTGGCGTACAGTTGTACGCAAAGCTCAGTCTATCCCACTTGCGAAAATGCATGTTCAACAAGCCCTGATCAGCTCCATCAAAGCTGATCCCCCTCTGCGCAAGGGCCAGGAGGGCGTAGTAGTCTTGCAGATTGGGATGGAGCACCATGAGCCCCGTGTTAAAGCAGTCTGGCCAGCCAATGTCAGTCACGGCGGCAAATCGGGCGTCGAGCGTGAGGAGCTCGTCGGGGGCACGGAGAGCCACAATGTCCGCGTCGATGTAGACGATCTTGCTGTATTGGGTCTGTCTCCAGAGCTCGATTTTGGAGAAGGTGGATATTAGGTCTGGCCTGTCCATCAGGTATAGATTTGCGGGAGTGCGATTGATGAGCCGGTTGATGGGGATTACATCATCGTAGATGGTCTTGTTTTTCGTTTGGTTAGCTAGTTAACGGCCAGTTTCGATATAGAAATGAACGATTGAAAGCCGCCCAATGAAAAGGAATAGTAATACTTTCAGCTCATCGATTGTTGAAGCCTTGAGATTGTCCAGCGTAACCAGCACAACGAGCTTCGCTTTGGAACCATTGTCTCGCAGCGAATGGGCCAGCACCATCGCACCTGAAGCAGCAACGGCATTAGAAGACGAGACGCGTCAATTGCGTATTGGAAAACAATACATCTGGCACTAGAATATGCGGTTAATTACCTGGGAGATAATTGTCACTGAGCAGCATCTGCAGAGGTCCATCGTTAGCTCATAGTCCATCAGGTACCCGCCGTGTTCCTTTCCCGTAAATAGTACAGAGCTTACCGTGCAATAGACAGCTTCGCCCTGGTCCGCCATGGTGGCGGTAGCTGCGCTTGGAGGCTGGGAGGGGAGACCAGCTCAGGTGGGGATAAAAAGAAGGTCGAGGGAAGAGAATTAGAATGGTGAATTAGTATTTAACAATACAGTCTCCTAATAGTAGTATTGGGTAAAGTTGGTCAGCTATGATGCTATCCGCTGGCAAGCTTGGGGAAGTTCTGCCCCGCATCGCCCGTGAGGAGAAAAGACAAGCAAGCAAGCAAGGAAGCAGGATGGGATGCAATGGACAGCTCCAACTCACGTGTGTTTATGTGCAGATACGCAGCGGTATGTATGGCATCTGGAGTAGAGTCGATCAGTCCAAAGATACTATCGTCTGGAAATTAGTAGGTTGGAGTGGTACCTAGGCAAGTTTGTAGTGGGTTGCGATTCAAAACGAAGGGGAAAGACGATTGACTTTGAACTTAACAAACAATGCACTTTGTTTTGGTGCCAGGGCCAGCCAGGAGGCCCGAGAGCTCAGATAAACAACATGGATTGTCCAACCACTTGCGGTGATACTGGCAAGGGGTTCATTAGCTGACTGTCATACAATACAGTCCAGGCTCATATAATTGCTGGGTCCTGCAGGAGAAGGCTGGGGTTTGTGAGACACCACGGCTGCCCACGGAGACTTGGCGTTGCGGGCGGTTATATTTAATATCTACGGCTGAAGGATATTTGAAGATTGTCTTGAACAGAAGTTTCATCATTTTGAAATGATAGGTATCTAGATATACATGGTTGAGACGTATTTATATCCGTTCATCAGGCATATATTCACCTACGAACGTATCATTAAAACAACCATCCCCAGCAAGTACTTCAAAAAGTTGAAGAAACACAAAAGACAGCTCAAATAATACCGGACCAAATCACCTTTGATCACAGAAAGGGTTCGAGCAAAACGTCACGAATGTCTTCTTCGTTTCACTATCCCGTTCATCAGCGCAATTTCTGACCCTCAAGAAGTATCCAGATCTAGCCCCAATATCGACTCCCGTAACATTGGGAATAACCATTCTGACACTTATACCAAGTCGATGTCAACATAATGGACGCCGTACCATATTCAATCGCCCCCTTTTTGTTCCGACGTTTCCCAGCAGATTCCCGCGCGCAATGCACACGATATCCGCAGATGTAAACCCAGTCCCCAAATTTTTACCATCACTTCCTCACCGTAACAACAGCCCCCGGATAAACCTCCCCAATGGCACTCCCCACATCCCCCCCCTCCCCACCAACAGCCCACTCCACCGCCCTCTGAATCGCCTTCCTCCCCTCCCTCTCCATCGGCGAAAAATGCGCCGTCCGCGGTAACATCACCACCTGACTGCCCCTGACCAAATAATCCGCAATCCCCTCCAACATAACCCTCGGATCCAACGCCGTATCCAGCTGTCCCCAGACAATCGTCGAATTCGCCTTGAGCGCGCCCTTCGGATCCTCTTGGAGGGCCATACCAGTGCTCGTCCGCCGCGGTTCGCCCAACTTGTACAGCGCGGAAATAATCTCGAGCGACTTGTGCCAGGTGCCCACGGCCGCGCCGTGGCGGTAGTACGAGGCAGTATCGCCAAAGTTGCCGAGTTGGATGCGCTGCTGGACGCTGGGCGGGTAACTGGTGCCGTCGTCGTCCCTTGTGGTGGTTTTGCACTCTGCGGGGCCTGGGCCGAGGGTGCTGGCCATGGACTCTTGGGCGTCGCGGATGGTGAATTCGACGACGTTGCCGGCGGCTTGGCGGTGGACGGCTTTTAGGAAGGAGTAGTTGCCGCCACTGCCCGTGTAGCGGACCATGGGCATGGGGAGTTGGAAGACGAAGATGTAACCGGATAAGAGGAGTTGGCGGAAGACAGGTCTTAGGGCGGAAAAGGCTTTGACGATGAGGGAGTGGGAGTGGAAGGGGTTTTTGAAGAAGGTGGTGAACATCTTTGCTGAGGAGTTTAGGGCGCCGGATAGGTTGGATTTTACTAATGGGAGCTATTTTTTGTTTTTATCATCATGTTAGCGAATTTAGAAAGGACAGTAACTATAAGATAGAGGCTCAGACTCACCAATGGACCATTAGTCAATATAAACCTATCTGCCAACTGCGGCGCTTCAGACGCCAGTCTAAACCCGATCACCGCACCCCAGTCATGTCCCACGATAATAACCCTCGCTGCCTGCTTCGCATCTGTACCTCCATTACCAATCCCGCTCTTCTGTCGCATTGCAATTATAAATTCCGTAATGTGTTCCATGACCTCCGTCGCGCCGTACTTTTGCAACGAATCACTTCCTCCATAGCCGGGAAGATCGAGCGCAACCATGTTACTCTTCTCCCAAAGCATTGACGAAGGCAGGAGGTGCCGCCATATAGCCCAGCTGTCAGGGAAGCCGTGCATGAATATTACGAGTGGTTTGTTTGTCGAACGCGACGACGGTCTTTCTGCTGTTGGGATTTCATCTTCGAAGTTGGAGACGTAGTGAAACTTGAAACCGTCTCTTAGAGTCAGAAAATGGTGGGAGAAGCCTTCGAATTGCTTAGACAGGTTCCAAAGCCGGTCCTTTGCTGTTTTTGCGGGCTAGGTCAGCAATCAGGCTCTGGGGAAGGTTTGGGAATATCTCCCAACGGATATATGCACAAAGCAACATACCTAATAACAGCTCCAACTTCTGCTTCTCTGTCGGCCGTCGGAAGAACGTCCCATTCCATATCGCGATGGTGCCATACATGAAGAAAGTAAACAGGCCATAGAGAAGGGCGAGGGTGTACAGCAGGCCCTTGTTTAATGATGATGAATTCGCCATGGTTCCAGGCGCTGGTGGGTTGCGGATTTGCAATTGATTCCCTTCCTTCTCGTCTAACGCAGGGTATCGTAGATATGCACGGCAGGGGTAAACAGAAAAAGTAGCAAGCAAAGCAATCTGCGGGTATATGCTGGAAGATAAGAAAAAAGACACAAATAGATCCAAGAGAGAAAAGGAAAAGAAGATATTCAAAAAAGGATTACACAGCGTAGCTAGCACCCAATTCACCAACAATTCAGCTCCAAGAATCCCAATGGGTTATCCTAACCCTTCGCAACTCAACACGGGTGGCATGTGAACCCCTTTATATAGTTCGAAGATGAATCTCCTTCCCAGCTCCCCTGCTGAGTAATAATTATCCACTGCGATCCAAAAGAGATATATTGATGCCTGATAGTGCTCCGCGCTATAGCGGAACCCTCGAATGTACCTAGTAGGAGGAGCAGTAGTAGTAATAGCTCGCGAGCAAGGTAGGACCGAGGAACGATTGCATCAAGTGTGCAGAGCAGTGCTGTGTCATCTCCACTTCCTCAGGATCCTGCGTTAAGATTGAATTGTAAACGCCATCACATATCTGCAGGTTTGATGAAACGGATCGAAGAAGTTCGCCGACCTGAATGATGTTGATGATTAGGGTTGTTGGATTATTGAGTTGTTTTTGGGTTATCAGATGGCGGGTGGCTAACAGTTTCCCGAGCAATAATGGACCGAGCTTGGCATTTCTCGCTTGGTGACGTCAATTACCGCATGGAGCCTCAGGGGAGGAGTTGCTTCTGAACAGGAAGAAAAAAGAAAAAAAAAAAGAAAAGGTAACAATGTAGGAAACATTCAATACTATCATAAGCTACTGTACAGTGTACACATGCATCTCCATGTGTGGTATTATGTCAATAATAAGCCCCAATGCTAGCAAACCACCAAACCCAAGCCCCCCTCTCAAGTCTTAAAAACTTATTTAGTCGTATAGATAAAAAAAAAGGGTATATGTAAAGAAGAAGCCAACCGAAGAAGAAATCAAGCACAGCAGGAGATGGATGGAGAACGGGGGAATGTCTAGGGATCAAGGTGACGATGGTAAGGAGGTTTAAAGGGAAAGAGGAAACAAAGTAAATATCCCCACACAAGAAAGACCCCAACGCAATAACCCCACACAATGCGAAAGAGAAGACAAGTAGAAGAAGAAAAGCAGGTCTGTGATCTTGGAAATCCGCTGGACGGAATCCAAAGCCTAGGCTCTTGATGGTGGTGGGGAGAAATGGCCTGAAAAGGCATCGTAAAATAGGGCGAAGAAAGGAGGAGTAATACAATCGAGTACATATCAATGAGAAAAAAAAAAGTCATCCCGGAATAAAATACGTAACATAAAATCCCACCCACCCCTTAAAAACAAAGCAATGCACCGGCACCACCCTTCCATTGTTTATGTTAGTGAAAGCCCTATATTTTCCCGATTATCATCCACAACCCTCCCGTATCTATTGCGTAAAACCATTAGTCATTTCTCACAGAAGCTAGGTAAATTTTCTGGGGTCGACGAGGACTTACTCTAATAATAACCGAAAGAACCAGACCTCAAGGTCATCATTCCGTAACGCCTTCTCTGCAAACTCCTTCCCTTGCTTAGCTAGAAGCCGCGCATACGACTGCCCTTCTTCTTCCGTAGCAAGGTATCGCACAGTCTCCACATGCTCGTTGCCCTGCAAGCTCAGTGGAACATAGTGTACCCATGGCCGGATCCATTCATCATGCCACTCGCGGAAGATTGCAAGCTTATACACCAAGCTGTTGCTGTGGAGGAAGGCATAGTAGCGACCACTAAACGCATTGCCATCAATGTCGACGAGATGCTTGTAGGCCCACGCATCCTGCTGACCGGCAGATTCCACCACATCGAAAAACTCCATTTGCGCCTTGCAATCTTCCGGGTCGCATTGGCCAACGTGGCTAAACTTGACATTGAAAATGTCGCTAAATGTTCGGCGCGGGGTTTCCTTGAGGCTCCACACACCTTCAGGCCCCTTCTCGTAGACTTTTGTTGTATCGAACCCGTTTATTTTCTTCACAAACAGCTGTCTGTGCTGCCTGCGCCAACCCCCCGCTCTCGAAAAGCCGCCTGTTGTCGACCCACGCCAGTACATTTGATTTTTCTTGTCATTCCAAAGGAAATCCTTTTCCGGTTCGTATGTGACTTTCCCAGTCCAATACCAGGGGCTTGGGTACAGGATATCCTGGTAGCTAGACACTTTGCTTTGCGAAAAGATCGGAAACAGGTCGTGGACGATATCGAGGGCGTTGGGGCGGTCGAAGAATCCAAATGTATACCGGAGAGAAGGTGTGAGGCAAATGTCTGAAAAAGCGGTGGTATTGTAAAGGAAGCCAAGCTCATTGTAGGAGTAAGCAGCGGTATCGTCAACGCCAGCTTCGTCGAGGTTTCTGGCAGGGCTACCCGCGGGGCACGACATGCGAGAATGAGTCCATGTTGGCTGATGCGCAAATCGGTTGAACCGCGTAGTCCTGAACTCGTCAATCCTGTCACCTTTATTTACGTCGTCGGGGCGTCGCGACCAAGTATTTTTAAGGGAAGGATTCTCGTAAGCTTTTGGAAGAGCGCCATCTACAGCACGCGTCACCAAACGCTGTAAATCCTCATTCGAAATAACCACTCGAGGCTCATCATGGATGTTGAACGCCAAATCCATATCCGGCAAGTATTGGATAAACGACTCCATCATATCCCCAAGTGCCGTCCGTTTCCATAAATCACCTTCACCACCGCCAGCCGTTTTAGAGACCTTGCCATTCCTTATCAACACGCCAATGACCGCATTATCAAAACCAATAGCCTCCCTCGCTCTGTCCCGAACCAACTTGGGATCCAACCCCCAAAACGGCAGGAGAGCATGATATATGGTATCATAGTCATCAATCACCTGCACGCCACGCTTCTGCGCGAACCTAAACCACACGTCGAAATTTGGCGGTGGAGGCATCTTGTAGCGGCGACGGTACTCCTCCACAGCCTCCTTCAGCGTCTTTGATTGTCTGGCGCGCATATCGTTGAAGTCTTTATTGGCCTTGTCGAATAGCTGGGCGATGGGATGGAGCTTGTCCGACGCGCCCTGTGCGGGGACAGGGCGCTCCTTGGACTTTTCAGGAGGGGCATTTTCGAAGAGGTTGTTGCTGGGCGGCGGGGCAGGTTTCTCGTCGTCTTTCTGCTTCTGCTCGATGACTGGGGAGCCCAGCAGCATCAACGAGATCCCGACGAGGCAGACTATGGCCAGCAGGACGAACAACCGTTGCGTTCGCATCCCCAATGGACGAGCAGCAAAAGGTGCATGCGAAGATCAAAAGAGGAGGACGGCATTCAGGAGGATAGGGATTGCATAATTGTAGTTGGTTTTATTATTATTATTGCTGTTGTCGAGGTGAGAGCATGGGAAGTTGGGAACTTGTTAGAGTGTGGAGGTCTGCAGACTGTGGATCTGTTCGATGTGGAACTCTGGCGCGGCAAATGGTTGTCAGTCAGTAGAAGCAGCAGTAGTAGGATAATATGACGATACTGCGCACGCGTGCCATAAAAAAAAAAAATTCCCCTCTTCTTGACACTTCTAGTATCTTTGTTCTTGGGCCAGACTCGATTTCAAAATGGCGAAAGATTCCAGAAGGCAAAAGAGCCCATGCCAAGCTAGCAAAAAATAACCACGGCGTGAGACAGGGCAGGGGAGAGATAATGTACCGACCAGTGACCAGGAACAGTAACTTACTATTGAGCTAGTAGTATTTCAATCTCAGCAACGACGAAGGTAAGTCCCGTAACCCTTGCTATCGCCAAACCCTGCAGCAATCCAGCTCTTGACACGGTAGTAGTGATTTCAATAGAAGTGTGTAAGGTGGAAAGTAATCCGGGGGAGGTTGGAAGCACCGTGGTCTCTTTGTCTTCTTTTGCGTAGTGGTGGCTCCCAAAGCGGTAAGCGCAGAGGCTGGCCCGCAGGAGATGACGAATCGACAGGGATCAGGGCACCGCCAAGACGCTGGGCAAAGGCTTAGCCGCAGTTGGGTTTATATAGAACGGGGATGGATTCATCTCAGTACAACATGCGACATCAGACTGTGCTACTAATGGTTGGTGTATCTCTATGTCCTTGCTTTACCAAGGACGCATTTCCTTGGAACACAGCTCATTCTACTCTTTTGATTGACATACATATATTCTGATATGGTGGTGCTATGCAAACACCTCATCTCAAAATGAACAAAACAAATGCTGTTTATTCTTCATCTTACCCAACTGTCTTCACCTTCAAGTTCGCTCTTGAAGCAGAAGGTGGCGCCGACATCCCACTGCATGACCTTCACTATGAATGGGGGACGGCAAAAGATAGATGGAACCTGGCTTCTTATCCGCAAATGGGGGAAAAGTCTCGATACCAAAACCGAAGACCTTTGGTTGTTCCGAATAATTCTAGTCAGAGCACGCAGCATGAAGTTCTCCATTGGCGAATATCAATTTGGCCTTATCCTCTGACAACTGGCAATGGTTCTCAAGGGGCTCAAGGAAAAGGATGCCGTATTGAACTGGGACAGCCACCGCTATGTGTCCATACGACCCCAAAACTGGACAATTCTTCAGTTACAGTTGGAGGAGCAACTGAGGATGATGCAAATGCCTCTCTTTACTGGGTTGGGTTTTTCATTCGAGCCAATGCGGAATAAAAGCATGGATTTGTTGCTGTGCGGACAACCTGCCGGATAAATCCAGAATATGCTGAATGCCGCAAGAACGACCCTGGGTTTAAGTGGGATAACGGCGTGGATGTAATCGGCCATGCCATCACTCTGTCTGTCAGACAGCTTTACAGGGCAGACGGTGCAAAGCAAATCCCTCTATGATGACTATGTCACCAAGCCAGACAACAAATCCGCAAAGGCGTGTCCAGAGCATGAGAAGCCCTCGTCGGCAATCAAATGTTATATGTGGTTTTTTTAACCAGAAGACTACGTTGCTTATATGCGTGCTGATGTTTAAGATATTTCACGCGTACGATTATGCAATAGGACTTAGCTGCCTGAATAAGAATGGAGACGGCTCGTCGATTCTCCTCAATAGTATATTTGCAAGCATCGCAGGAGTTGCGACTCATATCATAACTGGCCAATATCACCAGCTCATTGGTGACGTGTTCAGATGGTGGATATGGCAACAGAGAAGAGCAAGTTCATGACTGATACTAATAACAGTGGCTTTATTTCAACAGTAACGGATATCTTCGAGGCCGCTGGCAAGAAGTCTAAACTTAGCAAAAAGACTGTCAAGGATCTTCCAAAGCAGAGGGAACATTCGTCTTTGGACTAATATGGGACTAAGTTATAGAAGCTTGCGGGAATTTTTTGATTCATTGTACATGCACATCTTACCTAGTTTTCTCAAAAGTAATGTCGTTATGTTAGCATCTTTCTTTCACAGTGTTGATAAATATATGGCATCTCTAATGAGCGGGGACAACAAGTACATTTTAGAAAACAATCCCTGTCTATGCTAGCCAGGTAGGCTGATAGTGGTGATCCAACTGTCTTCGAGTCACTGCTCAATTCCAAGGTTGGCGGTTAGTACTTCAGGAGCGAAGCATTATATACTCGTATTTTGTCACTGGACTATACTGTATGGAATACTTACTATGTTTAACTTATTATTGTAAGAACGGAGTCGCGTTAATCTCTTTGCACCCTACTCTAACTCACCGACTTATGCGGTCTATTGTTGAAACAGAATAACCCGGTGCACTGCTACAGCCCCCTGTTGATAGCCGTTCCTAAGATTTTGGATGCCACTGCACATACCAAAGGATTGAGGTGAGAGTTAATTGCATTGCATGGATAACTACATTTCTACTAACGGAAACGACGCCTATTGAGCCAATGTTGAATGTTGAATGCAATCCGTTGTTGTTGACACAGACTTCCCAATCTGTTGAATGCTACCCAAGGCAGCAAAGCGTTCAAAATGAACCAAACAGCTAGAAAACCCAACGCCGCTCTGCAGGTTGGTCCTGTGTTTCAATAGTCCAAAAACAAACTCCATGGGTATGTCCTGCATTTCCCTGGCCCTAAGTCCCAAAAACAATTATAATCCGGAGAAAAGGCAGCATCCCTCTCATGGGAGAATATTATAGCTTGTGTCCCTTGCTGGAAAAGAAATTGGATTGCTTAATGTGCCGGGACTTGCCCGTCTTTTCGTCAAAAAGAGAAAATCCGAAATGCGCAGCGTTCGGTGGAGTATACACTGTTCCAGATGGGCTTGAGTCTTAGTATCGTCCTTGGAAAGCTAACAGATCAGGGTGTCAATGTTTGACGGCTTACAATGAAGTGAAACAGCGAAGTTGTCGGGGTCAGGGTTCGATATCTTATGGAGTCCGAGCTGTCAAACGGGTAAGTTTCCGGTATATCCGAATCGATTCGGGGACAATTTAACTGACCTTATCTGACATGTAGGTGACTTGGTTTTCTCCGTACACTGTCTCCCTGGTAATGGCCAGCGGGGAAGTCTCCCCTTTCTGAAGTTTGTCCTCCTCCGGCCAAGCATATAACGTCTCTTGTAGGCGTCCCTTCAGTATCTGCGGAGCATATTAGCGAAGAGTTCGAAGATTTGCAGCAGCATATCCATCCCACCTTCATGACGCAATGGGCATTGGCATGGTCATGGATAGCACTTCCGTTTCCAGGGCTCCAGACAAGAATCAACTATTACTCGACAGTCAGCCCAAATCGCCACTTGAACTCGTGGGATATTACTGTATATGGCTCACCAGGTTACTCTTTCCGTTACCCTCATCTACTAAGTTCCTCGTGTATGCTCTGCTACCATCTCCCAGAGCGTACCGTTCCCATTCCGACTCCTTGGATGTATAGCCTTCCATCAACTTCTGGATATCTAAGGGATCGACATCATCGGAATCTAGACCTGAACTGGGGCCAAGAGCTGCGCTGAGGTCTTCTACCAGTCTGTGGAAGGCATCGTCAGGAGGTGGCGACGGAAGAGCAGTTGGGGTAGCGGTGTCGTTTTCAACTTGAAGATACGGCATTGTGAGGTCTTATAAAGTCTTGAACTCGAACGAATGGATAGGTTGCAGGTGGGATGGAATTAGGTAGTCTAGCAATATACAACGGGGGTGGGTTATCTATAATAATATACAAGACGTATGAGGATTGAGGATGCTGAGCAAGTGGCTAATTGTTTAGCATCAGGGAATACGAAGCGAAGAGAGGCCGATAAAGGTGAGGTCAATAGCCTAGTTGCTGCTGTGGAAGTAGGTAAGTAGCGGTCAAAATGGTGCTGGATATAGGGTGGCTGTTGCCAATAATTGAGGATTCGGAGAGGCATTGGGGACAGTCTGCAGTTGCAATCCCCATAAATACTAAGTGCTACTTACTGTCTATCCCGAACCAACGTCAGCCAGAACTGCAATCCAATAAATGGAGACTGTTTCCATGTTCAAGCTTTCCGTGCAGGAACGTTGCTCCGATATCCTCCCTGTTCCGATCCTAAGCGGACTTCCGGACTCCGTTCGGACTGGAACTTCACGTGATTGACCTAGTCATCCCGAACGCCAAGCCCGCGGCGAGGAATGACTAAGCAGAATAATTTGAAGACTCCGACTCGCAGCAGCAACAAACCAACCAAAGCCATATTGATATCGAACTCCACACAAACCTCTTAATAGAGCAAGACACGTTGTAGAGCTGGTCTCTTCAGCTTCCCAGTTGCAGTTTCGATACCCCTTGCTGAAGACGCAGTCACATATCCGCAATCATGTCGACGACCGTGGACAAGGTATGTTCCCCTCACGCAAGACATCATATGTGCACACGATATACTAACGGCGGCCTTGTGCCCCATTAGATCAAGGAGATCGAGGCCGAAGTAAGCCCTTCCACCCACCATACTCGAAGCTAGCCCCGATGCTAACCATCCGGTAGATGGCCCGGACTCAAAAAAACAAGAACACCTCGTTCCATTTAGGTGAGTGCGCCCGGATATGCGGTGAAGCGGGGTAGCCCGCGCGGGACATATACCGGGGCACTGGCTGATATACGTCTGTTATTCCTATCACAGGTCAACTGAAAGCTAAGCTTGCGAAGCTAAAAAGAGAACTTCTCACTCCGTCTGGCGGAGGTGGCGGTGGTGGCTGTAAGTCTTCATCCTTGCTGTCAATTTCGTGTATCCCGTCACTGACAATTTTCTGTGTAGCTGGTTTCGATGTCGCGCGTACTGGTGTGGCAAGCGTGTATGTTTGATGAATCCATGTATTAAGGATGTCGGCGTCATATGTTACTAACTTACTCGTCAAGGGGGTTCATTGGTTTCCCCTCTGTCGGCAAGAGTACCTTGATGAGTAAATTAACCGGACAGCATTCTGAGGGTAGGTCAACCAACGTGTTCGTGTCTCACTTACGCAGATAACTAACGGCTTTGCAGCTGCCGCTTACGAATTCACGACGTTAACGACCGTCCCTGGCCAAGTTATTTATAATGGCGCAAAAATTCAGATTCTCGATCTTCCCGGTATTATCCAAGGAGCAAAGGATGGCAAGGGTCGAGGTCGGCAGGTTATCGCCGTCGCGAAAACTTGCAACCTTATCTTTATCGTGCTAGACGTGAACAAACCATTGACGGATAAGAGAGTCATTGAAACTGAGTTGGAGGGCTTCGGCATCAGGATAAACAAATCACCACCGAACATCGTATTCAAAAAGAAGGACAAGGGAGGAATCAATATCACAAGCACAGTGCCACTTACTCACATTGATCATGGTGTAAGTTGCCTTCTCGGGAAACATTTTGTTGGCAGTGTTGCTAATAGCTTTATAGGAAATCAAAGCTGTGATGGGCGAATACCGGATTTCCTCCGCCGATATTGCTATCAGATGCGACGCAACAATTGATGATCTCATCGACGTGCTCGAGGCTAAGAGTCGAAGCTATATTCCCGTCATTTATGCTTTGAACAAAATCGATTCTATTTCGATCGAGGAATTGGACCTTCTCTACCGTATTCCAAATGCATGCCCCATCAGTTCGGAGCACGGCTGGAACATCGATGAGTTGCTCGAGCAAATGTGGGAGAAGCTCAACCTTAGGAGAATTTATACGAAACCAAAGGGCAAGAATCCAGATTATACCGCTCCTGTGGTTCTCCGGAGCACTGCTTGTACTGTTGAAGATTTCGTAAGTCACTCCTGCTCACGTCTCGGGAGATGTCCTCCAATTCTAGGATCGAAAAGCTAACAATATTTTTCAGTGTAATGCTATCCATAAAACTATTGTGGAACAGTTTAAACATGCAATCGTGTACGGTCGGTCTGTTAAGCATCAACCGCAAAGAGTGGGACTTAGTCATGAACTTGCGGACGAGGATATCAGTAAGCAAACGTCGCGTCCCGAGTTGCTGGTTTAAACCGAATACTAATACATGTGAATTACAGTCACGATCATCAAGCGATAAAGATACCGCGCAATAAGAACGTCGCTGCAAAAGCCTGGTATCCGACAGGCAACCAATACGCGAAACCCTACCTACCCAGGCAAGGTCAACGAGGAAGACGAAAAAGGATCTACTTCGTATGCTGGACAAGTCAAAAGCTTTTTTTGACGATGGCGATGGGTCTATGCGCGAATCAGTTCCACAAAACTGCTCGGCACGATCCAACAAAGGGAGCTTGGACCATAGCGATTACCCTTTTACGTGGTCCATGCTGATCTGGCGCTCGCTCGCCGCCCTTTTCCTTCCCACCGGAACGGCTCGTCCAATTGCCCCGTCTCACTAGAAGCAAAAGTTTGTTTGATCAATTGAAGGCTCTGTTCAAAGAGATATAATAATGGGAGCACAACGTCAAGGGAGAAAATAAAATATTGTTGTCTTGCAACCAGTACGGTGATTCCTTTTTACGTTTTGTTTGTTTCTGATTAATATTTTCCCAAAACGCATGTGACTCTCTTGTTCCTCGTTCGTCGGGACTGCTATGAGAAGCGTAATGCATTCTCGACAAAAAGTTCAAGTGAACATATGATGTATTGGGAAATGATCAGAGCAGGGGTTTCAGTGTATGGCTATGGCTCTATTTCGGTACCCGGGTTTACGGGAGAATTGAGGAATGATGTTTTTTTCTTGATACAGATTTGGTTTTTTTTCTCTTACCAACCTCTTTCTGTATGTATTTTGCAAACTTCGAGCTTCGGCGAATGCATAAGTATCGCGAACCGTTTTTCAATCATGTTTTATTACATCCTTTCTGCTTTCCTCATGCCTGACAGTAACCCCCGTGCCTCGGAAAGCCTTCTGACCACCCTTATGTACGCGTGTACCTTGGTACACACACATAACATGCAGTTCTCATTTGTCTAGCCATCGTCCATGCGCGTCAGCTTGACAGCAATTACACGTTCCGTCGAGCGTGCAAAGGGCATGGAGAATTCCAAGGGTAAAGACCTTTGGCCATCGGACCCTGAATCTCTGCCCCCGAGCCATGTTTAGGATGCGAATAGATGTTGGAACAAACAATGAATTTTTGAACCCTAAATTTTATTTATACTTATGTACTGTTTATTAAAGCCCTATTCGCTGCGTATTTTTCCCTTCCTTTCCTTTGCACTACTACTGCTATACTACATACACATCATTACACGACTTCGCGAGGCCGTGTTTCCCGTTGTTTCCCGCCACGATACGATGGATGAAAGCATAAGATGAGGACCGTGCATTTGATAGTTACGCAGTATACGTACGAGAGTACTTGCGTGCGTTATCATTTCCTTTCAATCCCGAATCTTGCATTTGGCAGCTGGCGGGCAATCTGGCCGACGACGGTAAAATCTTCAAACAAAGAGAGACAGGTAAATGGGAATGGGAGGAGGGGGGTTGAGAAAAAAAGAAAAGAATAAAGAATCAACTTGGCCCAATCATATATTTTCTTTTTGGACTTTTCAATTATCATTTTCAGTGAAAAAGACTGGCTCAGCTCTGCATGCATGCATTAATACTCGGAGTACCATGTCCTCCTTCCTTTTTGCATCCAAAAAAGCTCCCCGTTATCCGTGCCAAGTGCGATGTTTTCGGGCTATGACTGCTATGACTGCTATGGCAAACTGGCTACGGATAAACTAAGAGCATTGGATTGAATCATGCTTTATATTCCTCGCGTTACTTCACTTTCATTCTCATGAGGACTCTTGTCGTACCCTAAAGCCTACCAAGCTATGTCTCTTCTTCCACAAGCCAAAGAAGCCCCAAGAAGAATGAACATGGAAATGGAATATGCCGTCCTACCTACCCCGGGCAGATTCGGAGTCCCCCAGTCGTTCAAAAGCCGAGATTCTACTACCGTTGAGCCTTGGCCCGGGATCGGAATACCGCCACTCCATCCCCTACATTATTCTATATTCTGTGAAGGGACGGGAGAGCATTGGCAGGGGCTAGCTCGCGAGGAACCGTCCTTCCAGGGCGGAATACTTATCCGTTAATCGCCACCCACTTCTTCTTCACCAAGCCACCACATCCTTTGTAAGGCTTCTTTCCGTTCCTCAATACCCTACCGAACTTAGGAGAACTTGCACGCCATATTTGGCCGCTAATTTGGAGCATCCCATGGTTGGCAAGGCTCTCAAGAGTTGTTGTTTCCGTGCAGAATTGAAGGCTATCGAATGGTGGGTCTGAAGGGACCGCGTGGGGGTGAGCGGGGTTCTTTTCTATCTGAGTTCATTTCATTATACATTACTCTATTGTTTTTCAAGGCCAGTTCACCTCCAAAATTGCAATGCGCGTATCTTGCACGCACCTGAAAGAGTTGGGGGCATTGAAGACCTAAAAGAACCTCATCGTCATAACAAGGTCTAGCCATTATATGATGGGTCTTTGAACAGAGTACATGGGCGTAGGGGATTTATCAATCAGATATTCCCTGGTTTTGAGTTCTCGCGTATCCGATTAGGGGCCTTTCTGGAACATCTTAAAGAAGTTCTGCCCAAGTTGGGAAACTAGAGAAGGAAAGGTTGGCTGTGATTGTACGCCAGACAGTAGACATTTTCCTTCCTTAGGTCAGGGCGGTAATGGCCAGGTTAAGGGCTGCTCGCCATCTGCTTCCTTGAGCGCTTGACTTGGGGGAGAGTCTTGCGACTGTAAACCACTGGATGGAGTAGCTATCCTGCGCCTTTTCATATGCTGTGACACTACAAACATACTTGATTTGTATATGTAGTTGGACAGGAAGACACAAGTAAGTAAAGAATATTGGCAAGACATTCTTCTGTACAACTCAGATTGTTTTCCGAATTGTAGCAGCCAAGGGCTATCCATTCTGTTGCCAAAAAACACGAGATATCAGGGAGTCGTTTTACCCCTTGAAGTCGGGGCCCCTTGAACATGTCGTCATCCTGAGAGAGAGTTTCGGGAATCGGAAGTCTGTTTGCGTACCCCTAGGGCGGTTCTAGATTTTGCGTTGGATCGGAACTGGGTTTCCAGAGCTCCAAGGCGTCAAATAACCTTAAAATCGAGGATAGCTATTGCGCGAAGTTTCGAAAAAAATATGGTCATAGACCATCTTGCATCGTTTCGCAGGGCGGAAATCTGGCTTTCAAGCCAAGAGACAAAATGCTGAAGATTAAGAGTTGTATCCCGAACAATTGTCAATGGGGTGGTTGGGCGATGTGTTGGAAAACCCGTTTCCGTCGAATAAACTGTAGTAGGATACGATAACGAAAGGGAGCAAAAAGGCATGACTCTTTCCGTCCTTTCTCCCGTCTCTTTCTCAAAATTGGTCATGTTGAAGCTCTGTCTCTGTCTTCAATCTCATTTCGATGAAAACTTGAAGAGAGCAGTAGTAATGAACTTGAAGGACTTGAACCTACCTACTAAGCTCAACACGTCCCGGACACATTGGAGCTCATCAATCAGGCGCCCACTATTATATACCCTCTTCAATGTCATCTTCTTTTCATTTTGCAATCCATAATCTCTTTTCACATTGCCGTTAATTCCCGCCTTTCGAGCACGTTTTTGCAAGCCGATTTAGTGTTTACTGCGTAGAGCGGACAAAGAAAAGATTCAATTTTTACCGGGCTAAGTTAGTGAGAGCCGATCAGAGTCCACGGGCTGGACGAATGGTATGTCTCCATTCGGATTTCATCAGCCAGCCCTGTCAGTTTAGCTTCCTCCATTGGTCTCCACGCAATAATTAATATGACTCGGGTTCAAGGTCGATTGCAAAGTAAAAGGAAAAGAAAGCTTGCAAGTTGCCAAGAGGTGGAGAAGCTGGAGCCCAAGGTTCGCTTTTCTCGCTTTTGCTTTTCCACTTCCCCTCCTCCAGAGTCCAGTTTTGGATACTAGGAGAGCGGGGTGGGGGTTGATATCGTACAAGTTACTCCGTAATTTAGGAGGAAAAGGGGGGGCTGGGATATGTGTAGAGGAAGCCTGGCTCCTTGAACAAAAACAGAGGCGGGTATATCCGTTGCTGATCATATCTCCCTTTCCGGTAAAAGTTGCGCAGTAGATTCGAAGAGCAGAATTCCGTGCTTCTCATCATGAGCTTCTCGCTTCCTGCTGCGCGGACCTCTTTGGCATTTAGCAAACTACGGCGCGATGAAGCTTGGCAATAGATCCAAGGCCAAGCAGCTTTGTGTATGCTTTCGTCTTGGCCTCGATAGTAGATTATGCAGTTGCAGAGAACGTACCTTGTTAGGTTGCCAGTCTGGATAAGCGTTAAGTGGATTTTCAAGCGACTTGGATTTTCTACATGATAAAGCCCCCTAGGTGAGTTGGAACAAAGGAATGAGGACGAAGGAAAAGGAATATTCTCATTTATTCTCTGATCACTCGCGAATAGAGATTTTCGGAACTTTTCTCTGGCTTACTTTCTTCTTCTTTCTGTATCGCCGTCATCTTTGGTTTCTTTTTTCTCTATTCGTTTGGCAGCCCGCCTCAATTCGGCTGATGTTGTGGTAGTCATTCCCCGATTCTACCGGAAATTTGAAGCTCAAATGTATGCTTAAAATGTGTCCGTCAGGCCATCTGATTGACGTGTTGAAACATTTGTCGTTAGAAGTTGGAAAGGATAGGCTGGTTATTTGGGTTAAATCATCGTATTGGTAGTTCATGGGATCCAGTTTCACCTATACTTCCTTTAACCCTGAAGAATCTCGTGAGATATATTGGCAGCAATAAATTCATGATCCTGTTTCAAAGCATCGATGACATATTGGGAGAAAAGAGATTCTTTTCTCGAAACTATTCGAGAGTTAAGGAGACGCCGTCAGCCTTAGCCAAATACTCGTTCGTAGCTTGGCTCACTAGCACCAAGTGTTGGTAAATGTACAGAGTAGACACGAGTAATTAATAATACATAATTAATATCGATCGTCTCTCGGTTACTGCGGCACATTTTACCTCAACTGAATAGGTTACCACTGTTGCGGCAGTCATCTTTCTTTTCCCTCTATTCAAGTCCTTCTGACAGGGTTTGAAAACTAGATATTTGCCTAAGCATCTTTCGGAGCAAACAGCAACGATGAAGAAGGTTTTGATTATTTACCTCGCACAACATGAAATTCATCCAAAGAAGTATCATGACAGGCTTCAAACGGCATAATTAAGTTCCGCCGACTGGTCTCGTCGCAGAGGCTAGGAAGCCTAGAACCGAAAGACGTTCAATTGTTTGTCCAGAAGAGGATAGCGGATGGACAGGGAAGAACGACCGTAAGCGGGCCAGAGGATCGGCTTTTAACACCTTTCCCCGTCGAGCTACAGCGGCCTGACCGCTTGCTGGAAGAACAGGGCTGATAACGTACCATGGAACACGGATGACGGGACGTTGTTTAATCGACAGATCATTTTTTTATTTTTATTTTTTTACCAAGCCCCAAACTCGTCAGTTGCAGTTAGGATAAAGCCCAACAGCGGATCCGAGTTAACTTTAATTTCGCGTCGGAGAGAGAAGGCTGTCATGCACAAAAGGGCCTGTTGCATGACGATTAGCTTTTTATTCATTCTCATAAGCGGGGGAAAGATGTACTGTACTCCGTATTGGTGGTTATGTAATGCACCAGAGCTGAGGATGATTCCAAGCAAGAGTTGAAGGGTGATGTTCATCTAGGAGCCCCCTGCACGTTTTGGCGTCGGAACATCTTCTTGTGGGATTCAATACCTCGGATTCCCTGCTGATACTACTACGGAGAAGGAAGAATGATCCCTGAAGAGGTGGGAGGATTGAACTTAGCTGTGACGACAAGCGGAGATAGCAGATACCAAGATAGTGAATGATATCAGATAGATGGACGGGGCCAGGGTTAGTCAGCCGGGCTGCGTGGAACTAAGCGGGCGGTAGCTTGGGGGTTGCCGAGTGGAGCGTAATGATACACAACGCCCCGCCCAGGCTGCCCAATGCGCACGTCAGGCTGATCCGCGGATCATTATCTCCACAACCCGGCTTTTCTCCCGACAGCCAACCACCGTTCGCATCAACAACCTCAACCACCACCTCCGTCATCACCACCACCACCACCAATTATCAACTTCAGTTAACCTAACACTTCTGGCGCTTAACGGTTTATTATTTGCTGAACGGACTACTATGATTTGAGCCAGCCCTACTCCCAATCGTTTGAGAGGTAGTACTGATGTGATCGCCAACCCTCAGCTCGGAGAACCACTTCTTTGCCGTTGGTATATAGCTATCTCACGACTTCTCAGGAATTATCTTTCGGAGATATCATAATCCTTTGTGCTATGCGATCTGATTATGCGCGACAGCAAAGGGAAAGAACTATCCGGTTCCGGATCGACAACTTTGAACCTTGAAGCTAGCTGCCTTAACACATGGAGAGTTCATCGCCTTACTGCCCCTAATATCGATGGGCACAAAGCGACCATTTTCATGGTATGGAAGTGTACCATATTGTCGCCCATATCTTGCCGAGGAAGCTCTTTATAGGTTCTATGAAACACATGCGAAGAAGGATGACGTTGGAATCAAGTCAAGGAGTCAGGGTCACAGTCTTGACACCTTGAAATCCTCAGCGCTTACGGGGCACAGAGGATTGCATTCATCAAATCAAAGCCACATATTGATTGATAATAGCAAGTCAAAACGTGTATGGCGAAGGATTGGCTATCAAGATGAACTTGACCATGACGACAGTCAACGGTCTCTGCCGGCCCCCTCTCTTCAAACATTGTCATCTTCACGAGATATAGAACCT
The DNA here is from genome assembly GCA_002573585.1 of Helicocarpus griseus UAMH5409. Lineage (NCBI taxonomy): Eukaryota > Fungi > Ascomycota > Eurotiomycetes > Onygenales > Ajellomycetaceae > Helicocarpus > Helicocarpus griseus. Next base: position 197,902 of record PDNB01000011.1, on the reverse strand, counting down.
CACTCCGCGGCCAATAAATGGAAAGGAACGCTTATTTCTAACATTGACCAAGGGCGGCTTTGCGATTCTAGCCATGGCCTATCAATATCCCACAGCTCTCACCGAATCCCTTCTCCGCAAGACCAGGGAAATTCAGTAATAACCGTTAATATGATGGCTCTACATGCTCAGGGCGCAATCATTGAAGACCCAGGACTTTACAACCCTCGAAGGGATTGGGTATGAATATAGCGGCAAAAAGAAAAAAGAAAAGAAGACGGAGAACAGACTGCGACGTACATCTTGAATAACAGGTCCGCCCCTCGATTTTGGAGTAACAGATTCCAGTCAAATGCTAACCGACATGGATCTGCCCTTGGGCGAAACTCCGACTGGACGATGGGACATGGGTCAGCGTCAACAAGTTTAACAATCTAACCGGCCCGGACCCGTTACTTTTAGTGGCCCCCACCAATGCCCTTTACAGAACAGTACATGATGGTTTCGCCGTACCAGATGTTATAGATCTGTATTTTACAATAAGGTAATGTATTGTACTGTGCTTGTATGGCGTTCGTTTTTACAAGGCTCCTCTTTCCTCTTTTCGGCTCTGATTTGTTACTAGTTCGAAAGAATTGTTTGCTTGAATATTGACTGGCCCGCGAGCATTTATTCTGACACTCTGAAAATATCGCGAAAATCCAGCCCAGCCAATCAGCAGCGACCGAGAACAACGATTCCTCAGGCCAATACGTTTCTCGTCACTATACATAGGGTGGGCTGGCGATATCTTTCCTTCAACAATTCAAGTCCCCATGACGGCTCTGCGGGCGGACTCGAACTTTCCAGCAGGTTTGTATCGTATATGTACGACATTTCGTGGCCCTCGCTGATATCAAGAGTGCATTATTCTTCGTGTTTGTTGCAGGCGTGCATGTCGGTTGAGGCACGCTCACTCTTCGGCTTCAGTGCTTCCGGCTGCTCAAGGGCATAGTAAAACGGAGTTCTAAATTTTGATTCACCTAGCACTCTGTTCATTTGACAGACGATTTAGAGACCCGGAGTCCGACGCAGCGACGACTATGGTGATCTTTGACTCCTCGAGCCATGATTCCTTGCGAAAATCCTCTTTGAATCTAACTAACCTTGTCTTCCTACACTAAGCCAGAAATTATGGGACTTTGATCAGGCAATCATTCCCATTAATCTGACCCTGCTTACAAGCGGTCGCATGCTGGCTGCGTCTTTGGCTGATCAAACATATGCAGGTAGTTCCTTTAAGCTCATATGATCTTACAGCACAGATTCCCAGGCCCAATGACTCTGGTTGAGATTGTCTCACCGTAATCTAGCGGCAACGATGCAACCCAAGTGTGGAGTTATGAGCAGCATTGCCGAAAGGATTCATTATTATTCAGGCGCAAGATGGAATATTACTATTATGATTCGAAGCCCGCAAAGACGATATCCGAGGCGATATCCGAGGCGATCATCCAATTCTGGTTTTAGACCACGAGTTGAATATTTAATGTTGTTCCATGCACCCCGTTTTGTGCTTATGTTATTTTATTATTAGCCATTTGCGCACCAAGATCGCTCATGCTCAAGCTCCCTTCTTGCCCTATCATGACGTTTCCCCGCAGCCAAAGCATTATTCACAGGCTTTCAGGCATTATTCTACGCTATGCGGCCTTTTTCCCTTCGGCTGCCGACAGGGTTTTGCAGTTATGGAGGATTCTTCAAGCCATTCATCCCTCTATGGTATTATTCGTACGTTAGCAGTTCGCCTGTGGCTGGGCTGATCCGTACGGAAAATACAACCTCAACCCCTCTCACGTCAATAGTGAGAGAGATTTTTTACTACCCCCATGCCCATCGTATATTACCCTCCCCAGTCAACTATATAGATCGATAACGGCCCTTCTATCAAGGTCCTGAGAGGTCCTAGTCCCCTTCTGTTTCATGCTGGGATCTTCTAAACTTTTCGCCCGAGAACGAACTGCAGAACATATATTCGTTTTCGAGGGCCATGGCATATTATGCGGTATTGAGCGACACGATACGGATTGGTACGAACTTTGCTGAAGTTTAATGCGATGTTAGAATACAAATAAGGATCCTCGCTCCCCTGTCCAACCAGAATGCCCAAACGCCCGTTTCCATTGTTTTATATTCGCCAATAGTAAGTCGTATCGCTTTCTTTTTTTCTCTTTCCTTGCGTTTTCTGCAGACGGGCAATTGTATTTCCTAGCGGTATTTCGTTTTTTCTTTCTGCTTCTTTCAGCGCGTATTGCGAAAGCCCTATTGAGAGTCACTCTGCCTTCCCCTCAAACGCTGGCAACCCCGGGAATTGACTTGAGATCTCTGTATTTCTGTTATACTCTGTACTAGTTTCTTTTATCCCTGGAGCCTCAAGTAAAAGTCAATACCAAGTACTCACCCAGTCAGATACCCCAGCCGCTTTTTGTACTTCTCGGCGACCTTCTATTGTTTTTTATCCTCCTCCCCATTTTTCTCTTCGCGCTATCTTACTATCCTGGCCTCTTTTGAAAAAAAGTACTTAATCAGTCTTAGCTCGTCTGTTCCTTGCACATAATCCCTCTGTGTCTGACTGCAAGGGTACTTTCCAACCTTGTCACTTTATGTTGCCCTTTGGTGCGGTACTCTAGATTATAAACAACACCGCTGCGGCCCCTCAGAGACCTACCTCCTATCGCCTCCGATCAACAAAGCTCAAAAAGCTGCAGACCTGGGCTTGCCTGACTTTGTACCTTCCCGTCCAGTCCTTTGCCTTCTTTCTTCTGATTGAACGCAACTCCTGTGTTTCATGCCGTTTGCTATCATGCGCCGGGCATTCCCTTATTATCTATAGTTGGAGACCCGCTCAATTTGCGCTGTACTGCTGCAGCGGACCTTAGTTTGCTTGCCGCATCATCTTAGAACATCTACTTCCCCTTCCCGTTTTTATATTCGACAACCCTTAGGGCCACGGTTAATAGAAACAGTTCTACGTACCTCGTTCTTCGAGGTAGTAAAGAAGGGAAAGCGAAAGGAATTGGTATTTACCCTGTCATGGACACTGAAACGCAACCGCAAGACCATGATTTTGGAGGTCCTCAATGGGTTGATATGGGGGGATATGCTCAATCTCAACACCATTCACCCATAAGCGATTTCAATGGCTTTACCTATGGCTCTTCGCCTGTCATGCCGGTAGAGCCCTCTTATAGCATGTCGATTCCCCAGCCGTATACTTCGCAACAGTTGCTACCTCTGTCGACCCCATCGCAATGGCCAAGCATGTTGACCACACAGTCAACTTTTCCGCCAGTTCCTCTCCCACCGATGCCAATGTCCGTGCCTACTTTGCATCCTATACATACAGCTCCAATATCTTCCTCGGCCCCTACGCCGCGACGAACATTAACCGATACCGATCGACGTCGGATGTGCCAGTACCACGAAGAAAACCCGCATGTAAAGCAGACTGACATTGGAGGTAAGGGTTTCTTCGTTTTCTTTTCATAAAGAATGTTCCTTTAGTATTATTCCGTGCTGACTTATGCCATCTGACAGCCATGTTCGGGGTTGAACGAAGGTACATCACGAATCACTTAAAATTACCCCCCTGTTATGGTTGTTAGTTTTCCTGACTTAGTGTGTCCAGTACTGTTTCGAAGGTTCTACGTCAGAAAGAAAAATACCTTTATCCCGATGATGGAAGCCGTTCACCAATAAAGAAATCGAAAGGCAAATTCCCAGACATTGAGCGGGCATTATCCAACTGGGTGAAGAACCACCAGCGCCAAGGAGCCCAACTTAGTGATGCCATGATTAAGGAGAAGGCTCTATTCTTCGCAAACACAGTTGGTGGCCCTGAAAACCATCAAAAGATACTGAGCTCAAGTTGGCTGGAGAAATTCAAACAGAAAAACTGTTTACCAGGTGCGCAGTCACGAAAGGGTTCCGTTGATACGGTGAACGATCTCGACAGCCCAGTAAATGGACAGTCTGGTACTTCTCTGGCTAGCCAAACTCCTAGTTTACTCTCTCCCCTATCCCCAACTAGAACGACGACACCCTCGCCTCTTTCTCCAAAGCAGCAGGCCTCGTTTAAAAAAGAGAGTTTCGATGGCGCGTTGCCTGAGTATGTCTCCGAAGCCCGGCAACACTCCCACTCGCAAAGTACCAATTCGCTTGACAGGAAAACTTCGCTTTCCAGCAGCGTAACCAGTCCTAAATCTATTGTCTTTTCTGATAACCCCTTTAGTCCCGGAAATCAACCACGTGTGCAGCCAGACTCAAGCAGCAATTCCAGTCGGCCAAGGAGTCAGACATTCCCGATTGCTGGAACAGAGCCAGGTCCAGTTGCCAACGGATCAACCGACCATGTGTCTCCTAAGAATGTATTCGGACCATCCGCATCTTCAAGTGCGGCTGATGACGAACACGGGAATATTCGGCCTTCGTCAAGTGAATCCTCGAGCATCAAGAGAAATCGCAGCAATCCAGAAATAAAAACAAATACCATGCAACCACCACCGCTACCTAAATCCGCCACAATTTCTCCCATTTCTTCTCCTGGTTCTCCTACCCATGATGAGGCGCGCCGTGCCCTGGAACTAGTTTTGACTTACTTTAACAGCAGCCAGCCAAGTGCCTTGGGGGCGCAGGACTACTTGACCATCGGGAAGTTGATGGAAAAGTTGGAACTGGCTCAGAATCAAGCCGCTGGAATACGTGGGCTCCATCGCATTGACGAGCATGCTGATAGTCCCCGGGTCAGCAAGAAGAGAAGCATACACACGTTATAGCTGGACCATGTGGCTAGTTGATAAACCTCGACTGGCTATTATGGAGTTACGAAGAAAGTTATCGCCTGATTTCTTACACGTTCTTTTACGAGCTCAAATGTTTGACAGATACTATGCATTTCATTTATTTCATACTTTGGTATATTCGAGAATGCGCTCCAGGTTAGAACGCAGAAACAAAATCCGGGGATACGATGGAAATGCGCAAACCATACGTTCGGAACCTTCCACGAATTTGCCTCTCATCGACCGTAGCCGCTCCGTGTTTCTCACATACAAATACTATTTTCGCTTGAAGAATGGCGGAAAAGATACTTCGAACAATCGTGCTGGGAATCGGGTATCGTAGCGCTGCGTCGTGGAAGGATACGCACGCACAGCATGACAGCAAAAGTCATGGAAAGACCTTGTGATATGATGAACATCCCAATCAATAGGGATGGCATGCTGTGCAATTCCAGCAATGGCCAGAAGCTGCCCTCTCCTTTTCTTGGCACAACCAAACACACCGTCCATGGATACTACTACATAGGCCTCGAAACACCGATAGAGTTTCCCCAACTTCAGCAATTCCCGGCTCCGATTGCATGCAACGGCTATCCAACTTTCTTGTTTTTTTATTTTTACATTTTTGTTCCATTTGACCAATCCCTGTCCACTCGATTTTTGCCTTAAACATAGTACATCCGCCCTGTGATCCTGTACCATCCTTCGTCCGTTTTCAAACTTTTTCATGGAATTGATACTACTATTCTATCGGTGCATCGGCAAAGAGAAATATACCACACGGAACTGAACCGAAAAAACAGACCTGGGACTTGAATATTCCGCACATGTAACATTCAACTTCATATCGCACTTCTTATAGTTCGGTCATCTTTTTCCTTTCCCCCTTCTCCTATTTGTTCTTTACCCATCGAGTCAAGGTAACTTCAGATCTTGATATTTGATTTTAGTCGTCATTCCTATACACGCGCTTACCTCTTTTATCTTTTGATGTTCGACTTTTCATTCTCACTATAACTTCATTTTTTCCTATCTTGGTTTGCCAGGAACTTAAACTTTCACCGCTCGCGCGGAAAGGGGGTTGGCTAGAGAAGAGTCAAAGGGCTATATGGAAATGTAAAGCCCCGGATTATGGGAAGGGAATTGCTACTGGCATTGTTTTGGGCACACGGCAATTTTGTGGAGGATTTTATATATCTTGTTATCACCCTTTCTCTCTGGACATCTTTTTCAACCTCTTTAATTTATTCTTATCCTCCTCCATGCGGCCGAATTGCTTTGCCCCTTGTTGGTTACTTCGTTTCCATAGCGAATGCATTTTTTATAAAGCCCATTGTTGGATCAAGAAACACAAGACCTCTTGTATGGATTCGTCGTGTTCTCTTGATCCCCAAAGGACATATGAATTCTAATGTTGTTCCTGTTATTTCATATGTCTCCTCTCTTTTGCAGCCCCAGTATACATAGTAGTAGTTATCAGCCTGTTTGTTTATTTTACATGGTCTCAAATCGTGATTTCAATGCCCGCCCATTGCTCCATCTTTGCATCTTAATGCTCCATACTCCGTACACTTTGTACTACTCAACCAACTAACACAACCTACCCTTCACCGTCAACAAGGTCCTTAGCTTGCCAAACACAAATTAAGCGTGTTTTGTCTCACACAATCATTAAATTGTCCGCCGTAAACTAATGTCGTACGTACTTGCACCCGTACTAGGACTGCGAATACAAAACTAGCTGCTACTTACTCCTTCACTAGCATTGCTTTTGCTTTTTTATATTTGACCCCGAACAGATATATAATATTCCTCAGAGAAAGGAGACAACCATACACATATCACAGAAGCTACACGTGCACAAAAACCAGTTGAGGAGGTAGGATTGTATAAAACCCCACGCAACACGGCCGATGTCCATGAAGTTATTTCAATTCCAACCATCAATCCCTACTGAAAATCCCCGCCCAGTCACGCATCAACGATTGGACCTGCTTCTTAAATCATCTATCGGTTTGCTGACGAGAAAAAAGGAGGGGAGCTAGCCGCCGGGGATCGCGGAACAGAAAGTAGGGGGCTGGGGGCTGGAGTGAAGCCCTAACAGGGGGGAGGGGGAGGGCTAAAAACGTTTCGGAGTATCTGCAACACACGGCTTGTGCCATTTATTGGTATGCCCGCAAGAGGACGTATACAAACCAACCTACATCTAATCATTATTCTGAAAACAGGTAGTAGACTCGCATGTCTACATTCATGTTAGAGATTGGTAAATGTCTCAGATTTAGGGGGGCCGCGGGCGCCCTCCCACCCTGTCGTTTGACGCCTAAAAAGCCCAACGACCAGCCTGCTAGACTCTAGTAGATCGCTGACATGGGAGCTTCGGCTGAGAGGCGGGGCAGCATTTAGGAACCCCTACATCGCCGTACATGTACGATTAAACCTTGTCTGGAAGGAAAGCGATAGCACGATATGTCTTTCCTCAAGGCCAATAGCTTCTTGACTCGTATGCCAGATGGTTTTCCCTATGAGCGCAGACGGGGAAGCAGTTTAGTGGTGAAGTAGAAAAAGTGCTAAATGCATAGTACGCTAGAATCGAATGGATTGCTCAAAATAAGTGAGAAGTTCAGTTCAAGTTCAACTTATGAAGCCGAGTACTTTGTAGCAGGAAGCGATCAGATCATCCAAAGTTCCTTCTTGACGAGCCGGTTATAAAAGAAGCAAACACGTTGAACATTGCTATAACTGAACCCCTTACCAACGCAACCTGACATAACAAATCATTATTCCTGACCTCGAAGTTTATGGTTCCCGCCAACGAATTTTTACCCCTTATCCTACCCTTCCCCCCCTTTCCTATTGACGGCCAAATCCCGACAGGCAAATGAAAAGACAAAAGCTCAAAAATCCAAAAAAAAAGAGACATTAAACCTTGAAAGAATGCCGGTAAACTAGTAAAATCCCTATTTTATTTCATGCATGCATCCGTTTTCCCTCCGCCTGCTTGGAAGTTGATTTTAACTCCGCACGGATACAAAACGAGCGGACCATCAATCACATCGGCCACGGCCCACGGGCCAGAACTTCAAAGCGCCCGTCAAAAAAAATAATAATAAGGCTGAAAGTACGAAGTTGACAGGTCACCAAAGTATGCTCATTATTATTTGTAATGATGTCTGTCTGTCTCTCTCGAAATATACTGAGTTACTACTAGTTTTATTTTTACTTACCCCCCCGGTAAACTTTTAAAAAAACACACTACATAAAAGAAACTTTGCTATATTCTCGGGCGCCAACGATCAAAGGTGCATTTTGGCAAAAACTACTCCGAAAGAAGTATCTCAAGGAGTCTAAAGGAAAAGGGAAAAAGAAAAACGACACATTCAAGCGCCCAGGCAAGCCCGCCATATCTATCAATTCAGCGCAACTGGTCATTAATGCTAGAGTGGGTTTTGCTTTTTCCTTGCACTTTTGCATGTTTGCGCGACGCATTCATTACTATCTACTATTCAAGCAGATGGGGCGAAAAGCTAAGACTAACGGCGCAACGCAGATGGACAGACAAACAGGGTTGGCGGTGTTTGGGGGGTTAATACTTTGGAAAGGGGGGACCGGGAATCAATCCGCTGACGCGCAACTTGCGTGTGGAAGGAGAATATGGATAATGGCGCGGAATTTGAAGCTTTGATTGCTGGAGCGACGGGGAGGGGGCGAAAATAACTCGCGTGAGCATATCCTCAGCTGCGGTAGCAGTGCACAGATGCATTATGAGAATTGGAATACATCTATCGATGGCAAAAGTTCGGTACAAGGCTACATCAGTCTACATGTGATATCAAAATAAAGAATATTAGGGGTCTTTAACGATTGACAAATACGTAAAGAAACACGTCAAATAGAGTGAGGAGCGGAAAAGGGTTCAGACGCCTCGTTCAGCCATGAGTTCGGCGACGCCATGTTCCGAGAGTTCGGGCAAAAGCTTAACGAGCACTGTCTCAATAATGGCGTACATGAGGTGTTTGTTACAATATGTGTCTGCAAATATATCCAAGATGTCATGCTCAACGGCTGAGAGAAGGAGCGATTCGTGGTCATCGTTTGATTCGTTATCGTCGTTATCGTCATTTACTTCATGTTCGCGTGAGGACTCCGGCGCTTGTGCACCGGCGCTACGTTTGTTCTTCCTATTTGTAGTTGGGTCCTGGTTGTCTGGAATTACCGACTCGCCCGAAGAACCTGGAGCGAGGTTCACGGTTCGAGATGCAGGGAATTTGGCGCCCGACTTGCTTTGATGAAGCGTTGACCTCAGCGGACTTTTAGAGGAGCTTCTCGTGTTGATATGGTCATTGTCGGGGTTCAGTGTCCTGCCCCTGCTGCGGCTAGTTGCGTTGGTTAGATCGGGGGGTTTTAATGTTCCTTCCAGTCGTGATTTCGTCGTAGCAGCTGCTGGAACACAAAATATCGCCGAAGCCGCTCGGTGTGGGATTACCGAGAGAATACTGGCAGCACACTCTCGCCTGATCAAAAAGTCATGGCCCCTGAGCTGCGCTTGCGAATCCAACCGGGCTGATTGAGCTACAGGCGATAGTGTTGAAGCTGGCGAAGGTGTAAGCGATGCACCCGTCCCATTACTAACGGAGGAGCTGCCGATCCTGGCTTCAGCCTGAGGCGCCGTTAAACCCGCGGAAGATGAGTTAACAGCCCCAGAGTTGCCATTTAAGCTGGGTTTGGCATTCGAAGGAAAAAGGGTCGTTCGAATTGCGAGCAGCAGAATGGGCAAGAATGTGGGGGTCAATAGACAGTTCTGGATTGTCTCGTGGAGGAACCTATGAGGGGCAGGAAAATATGGTAAGTAAGCGAATCAGAAATGCCCCAGGGATCATTTTTTAGACAAGGAAGAGATCGTGGTAAATTTCAGAAGGGGAAAAAGAAAGGAAGAAAATATTAGCTCATTGAAAGGAGGGGTTTGAACGGGGATCATTGCAGCTCTGAAATCGCGCAAAAAATCGAAGCTCTTGTTGGCCAAAAAAGCGTCAAAATCAAAAAGGCCATTGGAGATAAAAGCAAGCCTAAGGCTAAAGGAGGGGCAGAGTACGATAAGGTTACTGCAAATATTCCAAGCTCCTTTCTGGATGGAGACAACGACGTCATTGACATCGAAAAGAGCCGGAGAAAAAGAAAGACGATAAACGTTCCCTCAAAACAATGATATCGATAGCAATCATAAAAGCCCTGATGCAACGAAGCAAAGGATGGTTATTGGAAGTCCCGATATCGCTGGTGCGGTCAGGCAGAATATGCTAATTGCCCGAACACTGCGAGCGAATGATTGGGCGACTGAAATGGTGGATTTTAATCTGGCCCGGAAAATTGCCTTGCAGATATAACGCGAGAGGATCATGTGGGGGACGATCAAGCCAGAGCATCGATATCCAGAGCATGAATGGACCATGAACAGGACGAATGCTCCATCCCGTGTTGGCTGCAGCATTTTCACGGGCGCTGGTTGGCCGTTGCGAGAAAAGACGGATAAGATGATCGACCAATGACACCGCCCGACAACGGACTTAAACTGACGTATTTTGAGCGCGGACGGGAGGGAAGGGCCGGCCCCGACAGAAGAGACCAGCAGCCTAAGGCGGGTAAAGAGGGCCGCTCGCGAAGGGCCGTGAGGGCCAGTCTGCTGATCGTGATCCTGTCCTGTTTGCTTTTCTCAGGCGGCGGTTGGACGGCCAAAATTACGACACAGCCACTAGTAGTAATAACTGTGTGTAAAGTACCGCTTTCCTGAAATAGGAAAGGACAAAACATGCCGAGAAAGACCGCTAGGAAGTAATGAAATAAATGAAATAAATGAAAAATAACGGAAACGAGACGGCCTGAGTGGTGGAGGCACCTTACGGTAAAAAGACGGCATGGAAACGCAGGGATGGATGAAAAAGACCACCAAGGTAAAACTCAAACAAGGAAGGGCAGCAGGGTGGACAGGGCTCCAGGGCATGCTCGAAACGGCATCGCTCGGTGGCTGAGGGTCAAAGTGCTCCAACTTGACAGTCTTCAGGCAGAGTGAGATGCTCATTGGGCCAGAGCCAACCTCCATCAGATCAAGTGACCGAAAGGGCATGCGAGCAAGTCACCACTGGCACGTCTATATCCCTTCCTCGCGCTGTGATTGTACGCTTGGGATATTTAGCAGATGCAACTGCAACGCCGCATGATCTATTTGCAAAACCGGGGGTCCTCACGCGGGATCCCAAAGATCTTGCCCTACCCGTTGATGCATATGACGCGCATGCGGGAAACCATGGGAGAACGGCAATGACACAATAAAGACGTCTTCTCATGTCGAAGGACGGAGAAAGCAAGACAACACAAACCACTGACTCGGGATGAAACGAAAAGAAAATCAAAACGATTATCAAGACTCACCTGTCAACAATTTCCCCTGTACCCCCAAGCTTTCCTGGCCCTTCGACCATCGCGTGCTGGATAAGTGCTAGGACCCCTCCAAGCCAAGGCATTCGTCTCGACACATCGATTAGTTGCGACACCATGCCAAAAATCCTATATCTGAGAACGGGTGGTCGTACACTGCCACTACTGGGCCAGGATTGCGCTTCGCTTGCAGGGTTGATGGGTGTCGATGGTGGAGAGGCGGATTGCCGCTCGCGTGAAGACACGGGACGCAATGGCGACGCTACTCGGAAAAGTCCAACTAGTATGAATCGAATAACCACATATATCAGATAACTATATTGCAGTATACTCCACAACAAGATTGAAAAATCTGATTGGTTTGCGCCTGACGAATCGCCGTGGCTAGGCTCCTCTTTAGACGAGAGAAGGCCAAACCTCTCCAGTCGGCTCTTCTGAACATGCTCTGCCTTTTCGCTATGATTATGCCCCTTTTGGTTTATTGCGGAGATAATTTGTGTAATCATTTCCCACACAAAAGGACCCTCACAGGCCTTTCCACTGACAAGCTCGCCCAGGATCATATCCGCCAAAATATCGCCAACCAATGTCCGCAAGCAGACGTTCTCCAGATCCTCGGTTGGAAGAAGGACGGCCAAAACTCCCTGGGCCAGTAATTGACGATATACCGACTCCCGCTTTTGTTGCTCTGCGATCGTCGAGGGGTCGGAGACGTGCCGGATAGGGGATAGCGCTGGGTGTGGGTTCAAAGTGTGGTATACCGTATGGAAATAAGACGCTGAGCGGTCCGACTGTGGATTCTGACGGGCGGTACGGTACGCTAGATCCCGTCGTCAGCCCAGTCGTCTTCAAGAAATCAATACACACGACTTGACTCCACTCTCTCACCAACAATATGTGCTTCAATTAGCGCGGGAATCTCGTCCAAGACCAAAGCATCCACATCCACTCGTCTAAGCCTTTGTTCCAATGCCCGAGTGCAATGGGCAATAATTTGAATAAGCTCATCGGTAAAGGTATGATCTGGAGTAATCTTGGAGTACCACACATAAACGAACTCCTTTATTATGATCGCAATGAGAGCATAGAGCTGTAGATCCACCTCGTTCGAACTCGTGAGTGGAGGAAGCAATTCCTCCAGTGGTCGAGGGGTCCCCCGCTCACGTTGCTCCTGCCCATGGCTATTGGACTGCGGACAGAGTACACGGCGAATTAACGATGCCGTAGCTTTATCGTTGGTTACATCGCTTTGGCCTGCTGGAGCACTGAACTTGACTCCTTGGCGGACGCGCGAGGGCGAACGAGAGGTCCTGGGGGACTTGGACGACGGAACAGCAAGTGTAGGGAGTTTCGGAGAGAGGGTAGCCGAGCCGGACTTAGAGGCAGTGACTTGGTGAAGACGTGGTCGTCCAGCGTTGTTGGTCATCTCCTAGACTTTATGACTGGCGGAACTGTGTGCGGTCAAGGCACGACCTAGCAGGATCGTATAAATATCATGGAGGTCCGCCGACTGACAAGACCGAAATCGCATTGACTGCCAGCGGTCAGCTGTAGCCAGGACCCGGAAAACCTGAAGAATACCAAACGCTCCAGACAAAGCTGTCGTTGTGTGTAGGTGGAAGTTATAAGTTTGTGCTGATGTTGAAGTTGTCCATGTATGAAATCATGCGGCTCGGGGACGTTGCAGCGGGCCGAGAATAAGCCCGGGCTAGCTCCTAGGCTAGGCCGCAATGGGCACTAGCGCCTGTCCGTACCACCGATGCGATGCGCCCGCGGGCAGTTATCGATAACAACTTGAACCCCGCCATATAGGAGATATCCATCTACCATTGTATATACTACTACGAAAATGTCGGTGCAAATACCTGAGTCACTGTCGCAAGAAGGACAGGTGACTCCTCTATGGCTGGATTGCGATCCTGGTGAGTTTGAAATACATATTACCACTATCAAATAAAACCAGCACTAACTTGGATGGCGTGTCCTTCAGGGCATGATGTAGGTTTTCCAAATTGAACCTCTATTTGAAGGCAATCGTGAACGCACTACAGTAAGACGGGATTTAACAAATAGAGTTAGGACGCCTTTGCTATCCTTATAGCTGCTCATCATCCCTCTTTGAAGTTGCTCGGAATCAGTACCGTCCACGGAAACGGCTCCCTCGCAAATACTACAGTGAACGCGGGAAGCATCTTAGAAGCCATTGGCAAGCCAGAAATTCCCGTGTATCCGGGGGCTGCAAAACCATTTTGCAGAGCAGCCGTTCATGCGCCGGATATCCACGGTATGGGAACCGCGCGCCGTTACTCCCCTGCTGATTGCCTACTAGTACGTTGAATATGGGTTGATTGCTGACGTATTTATCAATGGATTAGGTGAATCTGGACTCGATGGAACAGATCTACTTCCTGCACCAACACAACCGCCCGTAAAGGATGTGAATGCGATCGTTGCCATGCGAGATGCACTTATGGCACAGCCCAAAAATACTGCTTGGGTAGTGGCCACAGGCACACTCACCAATGTCGGACTTCTTTTCGCAACGTTTCCTGAAGTAGCCGAACACATTCGAGGTTTTAGCTGTATGGGCGGCGCAGTTGGTAATGGATTCTCAAATGCGCCTATATGCAAACGGCCAGGAGACGAGGCTAGGATTGGGAATACCACACATTGCGCAGAGTTCAATATCTATGTGAGCTTCGCTTCCCATGAACGCTGAGTTCAATATTTTAGTATCGCTTGCTGACTAGCCGAAACAAAACCAGTGTGATCCCGAAGCTGCACAATCAATATTTTCATCTCCGGTTGTTGCATCAAAAACAACCTTGATAGCCCTCGACTTAACCCATCAAGTGCTGGGCACGCCCAAAGTGCAGTCTCTCATTCTGCAAACTGAATCTCAACTAGCAGTTAATGGAGCGAAACCCACACCCTCAGTCCTCCGCCAGATTCTCCATGCCCTTCTCATCTATTTTGCGAATACCTACGACAAGGTTTTCGGCCTAGACGTCGGACCACCCCTGCACGACCCCGTAGCCGTAGCCGTATTGTTGTCTAATCTGAACAACTGTAGCGGTGGGGCCAAGCGCCCGGAGTCCCTTCGCTTCGACGATAGGGACGGCGAGCGCTTCCTCGTCAATGTTGTAACGGATGGCCAGCATGGTTCGGACCCAGCAATTACCGGCCAAGTTGGCCGGACGATCGCGAGTCCCCTTGAACACGGGAAAGGCGGTGTCACTATACCGCGTGGCGTCGATGTTGATGCATTTTGGAATATCGTCCTTGATTGTTTGAGCCGGGCGGATGAATGGAATGCTTTGTGCATCAAAAATCGGAAATAGTGCGACTGTCTGATGACTCGTGACAGATTTGTATTATTGTTCCAACTTTGGAAAAGGGATCCTTGATTTGATTACCGTTTCTCCTATCCTTTCGACGATCGATTTATCTTGTCATCTATAGATCCATTTTTAGACGTACTTTGGGATAGACACATAAATAGATGGTATATGAAAGACCGTGTTTTCGGAATATTCCTATAGGCCGCTATTTAGAGAAATGAGAAAGCTTAACATTAATGATAGTAGAATATTCCCGGGTAGTCTCGTGAATAAGCTTCTTGCAGCGCAAATATATATCCACCCTTCACCACATCTGTCAAAGATTAAAGGCCTCGCAGCAGACTATTGATCAAATGGTGAGTCTTTGAATTCCCGCAGATATTCTATGAAAGGCCGGACCAGGTTGAACCCCAAAACAAGACGCACATAAATAATAAAGATGTAGGGCTTACTGGGAAGTATAATCTAGATATTTATCTAGGTATGCGACTCGTGATTAGCGATTCTTCTCCTTGAAAATACTATATCACAGCTTCTGGAGCTGGAACCAAGAGCCCTCATAGAGCTGAGGTAAGTGGTCCTTGGGGCATGAGAGATGGGTTTATTGGACATGGTATAGGATAGAACTTGGAGAGGAATAACGGCTCTCATAGCCGTTGATTGGCCTCAGGACATTGAAGAATTCCAGTGCGCGTCTAGCAATTTCTAGTTGCACAACTCTATTTTGCCTTTGCACTCAACAATGCTGTCAAAGGATGGGACATCACACAAAGAAATGAGATGTCATAAAGAAATTCAGCGTCAGCCGTCACATGTAGCAGCTTTGAGCATGACAATAGCCTTGGTAAGTGGAACCTTCTTCTCACGCTGTACGATGTACCCGATCGTATAGCAAAAGGGGTAAGATGTATGATTTAGCAGGATAGAATGAGAACAAAGATAGAAAAGAGAAAGCTGCTGGGATACTTCCCCGATAACGGCTTATCTTCTCATGATCTCCCTCTATGCGTCCCCAGTTTTGAACAACGCACACCGGAAAGGTTGGAAAATATTTGCAATGCGGTCCTAGGTCAAAGGCGAGCAACCAGCGGCGGATCGACGGTGAGTAATGACAGGCTTGCCGCTTGACGACAGGGCCACAGCGGATGCAGATGTGATGCGGGCTTTCGCGTCTTCGCAGGTCCCTGCAGCAGCTGGAGGCAATGCATACACTGGATACAACGATTAGCATCTATGTTTCCCATTTCAGACCATAACTTTGATATACTCCTAAGTACGCGCCCCATACTTACTAGTACCCATATGCTAGAAGGCCATTTCAATTGATGCCGAGGAGAGTTTGGAATGCCGTACACTGTTCCTTTTCCCTCCCTGCATAGCATGAAATTCAAGAGAAGCATCAGAGTTGTCTATAATTAGGATTATTATTGGGCAGCCATTCATTGGAGGCACCCGTCGAGGCGTTATGTGGGCTGCGTTCGGAGATATCAACTGGATATCCCTCGTTGATAAGCAATGCAGACATCGTCATAGCATTAAAGTTAATTAGTATTGACCATTCGCCCAAACATTCTAGACATTTCGACTTGATCGCCCGACAACTAAAGCATTGCTGCAAGTTACCGAAGAACTGCAATCTGTTCCCTATTCCACAACCTGCACACCGCTAAATGGATATGGCTATATCAAAATTGGCTTCGGAGGCTAAAGATACCTAGGGTGAAACCACCAAGGTACCAGCCATTCCGCCCACCGCCTACCCCTTTGTCCGCGCCGCGGATACGGTTTCGCAAAGAGTTACAGCAATTGCGCCTTTTCGAGGAATTCTAGAGCCATTATAGTATTTCCCCTTGGTAGATCAAACCTCTTCCATGCGGGAAGCCGAACCGAACTTGGAGAGAAGTACAGTTTTTGCCCACAGAGTTCCATCAAGAAGCATCCCATTCGTCAAATAAGCAGTTCGGAAAATGTACAGCTCACTCAACATCCCAATGTTTCGCTAGTCGGGAGTGCAAATCACATTGTTATATGGCCTCGCTTCTCTTTGATGTGTTATCGTTGTGTCCGGGAGACGACATTTTGCGTAGTAGCGCAGGTCTGCTACCGAAATCCCACTTAGCTCACACTTCAACTTATGCGAGATAGATAACGAGATGCCGGTTTTCGTTCTCGTTCCGTTAGGACCAACTTTGCTTCTACCGCATCTCTAGGTTACTCCTTATTGTGCTGCAACGACTTGGCGCGACGGTATCGGAGGCCCGTCCTATGCAGATATCATGAACAGTACTATTTCTCCGCAGCGGATCCAGCATAATGATTGAAACTACGCTTCTTAACGGGGTCCGCTCCGCTGACCCATGCGGCCGCCAGCCTAGATCGCTGATACCCACAGCGTGATATTGCATCAGTTTGTTGTTGATCCCTGCTAGGTCGGATATATTCAAAACCTTCACGGAAAAATATGACGCTTTGATAGCTTGCCTCTTGCTTTCCCTCCTCCTGTCGTCAACTATAAAAGCTGTCGTTCTCCCCGCTTCATATCTCTCATCAAATTCTCTCTATCGATTCAACTTTGTTTCTGTCTGCCCCCGGATTTCACGGACCGTCTTTACTAATATAATCCCCCCCGCTTTATATTCAACGCTCCTCAATCCCTGACATAAAGCAACATGGTTAAAATCAAGAGCATCGAATATTTTCGTGTACTACCACGCTGGCTGTTTGTTAAGATAACCGATGAAGAGGGGAACCATGGGTGGGGTGAAAGTACCCTTGAGGGACATTCAGAAGCTGTTGAGGGTACACTGAATGCGTTGTGCAAACGCTTCCAGGGCTACGAAGCCGAGTACGACAAAAACCCTATGACAATCTATACCAAGTTTTCCAACGGCTAACTTGATTGATACAGCGACATCGAGCAAATATGGCAAACAGCTTGGCGCCTCGGTTTCTATAGAGGTGGTGCCGTTTTCATGTCAGCCATATCTGGTATTGACATTGCTCTCTGGGATCTCAAGGGCCGCCGGCTAGGCGTGCCCATCCACCAGCTATTAGGAGGCAAGGTCCGCAACAAGATCTCTGTTTATGCTTGGATCGGAGGCGACAGGCCCTCAGACGTTGAAGCAGCCGGCAAAGCTCGCTTAGCCCAAGGGTTCAAGGCCATTAAGATGAATGCCACCGAAGACGTGAACTGGCTCGACTCACCCAAAGTCCTCGAGTCCAGCGTTGAGAGACTCAAGGCCGTAAAGGCCCTGGGCCTTGACGCCGCTCTCGACTTCCACGGTCGCCTCCATAAACCAATGGCCAAGCAGTTAGCAAAGATGGTCGAGCCCTACAAGCCCCTGTTCATCGAAGAACCACTCCTCTCAGAGCACCCAGAGGGCATCAAACACTTCTCCAAGCAAGTCACAGCACCAGTAGCGCTGGGCGAACGGCTTTACAACCGATGGGACGTCAAACGGTTCTTGGAGGACGCGAGCGTTGACGTCCTTCAGCCGGACATCAGTCATTGCGGAGGTATCTCCGAGATCCGCCGCATCGCCGCAATGGCCGAAGCATACGACGTGGCGATCGCCCCACACTGCCCACTTGGCCCCATCTCCCTCGCCGCCAGTATGCAAGTCGACCTCACGATTCCAAACTTTGTCATTCAAGAGATGAGCCTGGGTATCCATTATAATACGGAGGCGGGGGAGTACGATATCACCAACTATGTGACGGATCCGTCAGTGTTTGACGTCAAGGATGGCCATGTGGATGCGCTGACGAAGCCCGGGCTGGGGATTGAAATTGATGAGGAGGAAGTGCGGCGTATTGCGAAGACCACGGCGTCCTGGCCTCCGAAGGAGTTCTATGGGGTTGATGGCGGCATACGGGAATGGTGATTATTGACGGGACATAGATTTAGCAACCGGGACTTGTTCCTTATGGGATTTATATAAAAGCAAGGGGACGAGACCGGTTTGTTTTTTTGGTTGATTCTTTTACATTGCTTCCCATAACCGCGTGAGGGCGCGGAGACCTATAATTTGGTTTACTTTAGGTCTGGGCATAGAATTCTAGCATTCTGATAATCTCTCAATTATCAACAATGATTAAGCTGCGATCTTTATCTTTTGTCGGTTCAGTAAGTGAAGTGGTTACACCACAGTTCTGTGTTCGTGTCCCGGGCTTGAAGTCCACATACAGAGTACATCTTTGGGCTTATGGCCCCCATATCAAATCATGTATGGGTCAGGGGGTCGGTCTCTGTGGGCCACTTATCTATACAGAAAGGTCTTCTTGGGCTGTGAGGGTGTACTGCAACAAATCATCTCGGGGGTCTCAATTGATTGATCTGCTCCCGTGTGTAACCAACCAAGAAGGCATGAAATCCAAATTTTAGCAGTGGTTAGCAAGTTGGTTGCTGGTTGCTACTTGTTGGCGTCTCTGACTTCAATATTGCTTTTTCCGTCTTTCTTTGTCCACCTTTTCTCGTTCTCCCGACAAACAATACTCAAGACTCCGAGTCAGGACTCAGTGCTTTTGAATGTACATGTAGCACTCGACAATTTCAACTTCAAAGAGAATTTTCTATCCAGCAGAAGAGATCTCCTGACTATCAGCATGATTGGTTACATTGACCAACCTTGCTTGGGATTTAGGAGGGACATAAACAGGTCTCATGTACATGTACATGTATATACATGAAGAAATGCAGGAGGCAGCCAATCGCGAGCTGGAAAAGTACGTCTGTTGCTGCCCCTGCATACACAGAAAGGGAGTACTGTGTTGGCGTCGTCTTCTTTTCGGGAGAATCCTGATGTCCCGGATAGTATAGGTAAGCTAGGTATTCCCCATCCTCCTCTACTATTGTCGCTCTGCCGTTGAATATTCTTCTGTACACTACTACTCTTGGAGGTTTGAAACATGAGGGTATCTGAATATTGCCATATTTTCATGTCGCCGGGCAAATGTTCGTCCCCAAACCTGTGTCTTATTATCAGCAGGCTCTGTTTTGTTTAGCTACTGACTCGAATCGGACTCCCTTTTAACATATAGAACTGGCTATAGAGATGGCGAACTTAAATGCCACAATGCCTCGCCTTCCGTCAATGGCGAAGGACCGAAACATACCTCTCAAATCGTCAAGGAGTATTGCCAAAAGCGCAGTGGTAAACCGAACCGGTTTCTTGATCAAGAGAAAATATTTGTTCAAACCACCGACGGAAAGCCACACGAGATCTCCTTAATTATCGGACAGGTTAAATAATTGCCACCAGATATAGTAGGTCTCGATCTATGCATCCACCTATTCGACAGGATTATTGTTCAGTGCACAGCACAGAAATCCGGGGGGGACTTGAGAACTTTCAGGGGTGGATACATGGCAACGGAGCGTCTACCTAAATCGCATTGGTTTGCGGGTATACTAGTGAATCCCATTTAGCTAAAAGGGGGTTCTGGGCGTATGACGATGTTTCACTTGAATCAAGTCTGCTTATTACCCACCTGTTCATTCTGGAAGTTTTTATCCCCCCATTTTATGCTTTAAAGCTAAAAGGAGGGCCTACCCAATTTACTTTAGCAACAAGTATGGCGATAGATAGTATGTAAGTGAGTGACAATTGATTCCTTCGTTCTATAGGCTAGGTTAGAAACCCCTTGCTTCATTTAAGTGAACTTTCCTAAATGTAATCATGATCCAGACGTCCGGGGAACCTCTTTACCGAATTTCCATGGATGGCCTTCACCCAACAACACTGTATGCACAGGGCAGAGAGCCTCACCGATTTCTCGGGACGGGTATTCAAAGTGTATATATAGCAAGCTACATTGATGCGTGCTCCAACAGATTAATCAGGGCAATATGGAAGCTGCAGTTGGCTTTCCTGCTTCTGTTCAGGAATGCATCCCATTAACAGCAACCAGCATTGGAAAGGTTGGTTTCAAAAACGACGGTTGAGCCAACCTCAATTTAAACCTGGCGTATATTTTCTGTTTTTATTTGTCCCCATTCTTGTTTCTTCATCCCTAGGCAGAATAATAGCGTTTAACATCCACAAAATGGACAGTTTTAGCTCTTCAAGTCTTGTGTGGAGTGGCTTCATAGCTGCGGCACGGCTATGTAACGTCGACATTACCGAGTTGGTACACCCAAAGCCAACTGCATTGATATGTAGGAGGGTAACATAGGAGGCAGCCATTCATGATTGTATTGCTGTTGGCTTTGCATGCATAGCTAGGTAGTGCATATAGAGCACGGTATGAGCCGAAAATTCACTCTTATCCTTTCTTAAGCACTCATTTGGCTGATGTCTTCCAATGCTATATCCTCAAGACTTTCTGTCTTCTGCGGTACTGTTGTTTGGACTTGGAAAAATAATTCTTTCCCTCCAAAAGATCGCTCAAAGACGGGAATATGTGTCGTAATGGCAGTCCTACCTTTCCAATCATCTGATACTGATGTACATGTACCGCCAATGTCCAGCGAGAAATAAATCCATCTTTTTCCAGGCCGCGACGCCGTAAATTCTTATATCTCTCCGGACCGTAGGCCACCGCACGGCAACACATCTTGGGTTGTCGACTGACCAATGCGAGAGAGCTTGGCTATAAAGACGATGCTTTCCGTTGCTACATAGTGAGCCTTGGGAGTGGATGGCGGGAAACCAACACGTATCAGCGAAATCATAACAGACCCCGGGCTTGTGCTTCAAATATCGTGGTCAAAAGACCGATAGTATTCGACCAAAAATCAGTCAGGCCGAAAATTATACCCTCAAGGACCGGAAGGAGACTGTATCCGTTAATACGACCGATGGAAAACCTTTCGACTTGCACTTGCGGATGGCGAAGCTGGCGGGGAAGGGTCAAAGAGGTTCCAGTCTCGATTTTGGCCTATACATCCGCGTGTTTGAAGGACTCATTGAGGAGTGTATAGCACAGGTATCCAAGTGCGATTTGACGTACGTCAAAGGCGATGAATGGCAGCGAACAAGCATCCCAATGTGTGACGGGAAGTGGAAATGGCCATGTTCCTGGCGAAAAGGCCTTGATAAGGAGATGGATACTTTGAGCATCGACGTGGCTGCCAGTTTCTTTACCGTTCAGTGCTCACTTTGTATCTTTGTCTGGCATTCTCTCATGTTCATGTTATTTCGCATGAACAGATGGCAGTGCATATATTCCCGAGGCTTGAGAAAGGGATTAAGTAGTCTTCCATTCTGTATGGTAGATCATCTTCAATTCCAACGCAGACTGTCTTTGTCTGTGAGCCAAATTAGACGGAGCTCCAGATTTTGATCCCTCGAGTTGTAATCGCATCCCTATGAATGTGCGGTCTCCGCTCCGAGTGGCGGGCATCTGCCGTCCATGATCCAAGGCTATACTGCCGGCCTTTAGGGACCTGGAACACAGTACGTTACCACCGGGTAGAGAGCTTCAACAATGTAGAAGTGTATCCAATAACCATAAAACTGGCCAGATGGTGTAGCAACTCCGACGATTAACCATAAAGGGACAAAGCTGCTAGATGTTTTCATATCCAGAGCCTGGTCGACAAATCTTGGGATGAGGACGGGATAAGGCGGAAGCCTCCAAGACTCTGCTGGCAGTTTCGGAATCCCAGGGCGGTGGTCTTCAACTTTACTTGATAGGCCCGGAAGACTGGTACACATCTGCTTGCGTATAATGTACCTACGTAGGGTGAGATATTGAATTGATGGTAACGTAATTTTGTTTGAAAATCTCCGCCACCTTCCATAACTTAATCCCACCGGTTAGGACACGGGCATAGCACTCTGGATGGAGCGCGCCACGTAGTTTAACTGGCGCCTTTGTCGCAATACTATTGATTGCTATGAGCCGCTTGACGCCGGGGGAAGACCTTGACAGATGGTTCAGGGAGAAGGGAGAGGTAGCAAGGGCACCACCATATCCATATATCTGGCTAAATGCCAATAGAAACAGACTTTTCCATATCCTTCGATGCTTTCATCTGACTTTCTCGTGTCTGTCAGCCAGATATATAACCCATTTCCCCACATAGAATTTCACCGTTCTTCGATTTCCTCATCCTTCCATCTTCCT
This sequence comes from Helicocarpus griseus UAMH5409, assembly GCA_002573585.1. Taxonomy (NCBI): domain Eukaryota; kingdom Fungi; phylum Ascomycota; class Eurotiomycetes; order Onygenales; family Ajellomycetaceae; genus Helicocarpus; species Helicocarpus griseus. Next base: position 175,260 of record PDNB01000011.1, on the reverse strand, counting down.
TTTGTCTAGAAACAGTCTCCTTGTAGCCCGATTACTGTGGGAAACCACCGCTGGCCAAACCGCTGTAATCTCTGGGATTCCCGCACACAAAAAGGATTCTTTCACTCTGCCGAGCACGGTCTCGTACAGATAGATCGCAGTGAATAGTAATAATAATAATCCGGGGTTGGCTCCTCTCTGCGCGATCTTATCTGCGCCGTCGATCTTGCTGCGGTATTCTTCTCCACTCGCCAGCGCCAACGCCAAAACCATGCGGCCACCACCATCCGAACCCGACTCCTCATCCTCGTCTTTGCCATCCACTCCATCATTTTGGAATGCTGTAAGACACCCCTTCTGTTCTTCTATATTGTTGGCGGTGATTTGTGCAGTGTCGAGTGCGGAGTCTGTCGGAGAAAAGAAGCCGCAAGAAGGCCGATGTTCCCGCTAAACTAACCTTCTAACTAACCTCCTTACAACCGCCGCCTCATATAATCCCAAGACACCTGTTGGCTGACATTTCTATTTCTGTCTATCAAAGCACCATTATCCCTCGGTCCGTCCTGAAGAGTTACATGATTATATCGATTCTATTTTCGGCGAAGAAATAGACCACTCATTTTCCCCCATGAGTTTCAGGCTCCCCGAAGACGAGGTGAACGAAGATAATATAAGCTTTTTGCGCTCGCGCAGACGCTCCTCGCTCGATTCATCTCCCGGCCGTGTGCGAAGTAGAAGACGACAGCAGCTACAACACCTGGAAGATGAGCTGATCAACAGTATGGACTCGAATGACCACAGTAGACCCCCCGTGTCCGTGGGTGTGAGCCGTCGCATTCCTATCGTCCGTCGCCAACGAGATGCCCTCAACAGTCCCTCAAATTACGAAACACGCTCCCGACCGCCAAATTCCATTTACGCTTGGGCCATAGGATCAGACCAAGAGGACGATGAGGATAGCAGCGTGGACCCTGCCAATCATCTTCTCCAGGATATGTGGGATGGCAGGTTGTTAAGAGCTAGGCATGCCGCTCTGGGGTCTCGGGGAGACAGACGGGAAGGACCAGCCGCATTTGCGCATCTATCGACCGGAGACTCTGATGGGGAATCATCAAGTCAACCGTCGCGATATGGCCGGAGCGACCTGGCTACCGCTACACTGCTTAATTCCGTCCGCCGCCACCCCCGCTTCTCTTCCCGGAGCCGCACGTTACAGACATATATTCTTGACCGAGAACGTAGCGGGAACGATTCGGAAGAAAGAGATTGGCAGCCTGCTATCATTACCCCGACCATGCATATAAATCGGCCTACCTCCCCGCCTCATCGATCTCCCGCCGCTAGTCGAGGTGACTTGCCTAGGAGCATTGGCCTCCAGGAACTCCGAGATATGTATTCGGAAGACTCGCCAAAGCCTGATCGCCTCGAAGAAACCATAAAATATCTTGACAGGGTCAGGTACTCCACCTCGTACGAAGAGAGTCTACAGGTTGCCATAGCGGCGGATCTTGTACCATATGGCTACCTGCGCCGCAACGAGGACGATTTTATACTCGACACATCTACAATAGGTTGTCCTGAAGATTCCTCCTGGCTAAGACCGGGGACGGTATTTCAAGGTTCACAGCATGCCACAAACCAGTGCCCTAGCTCTGCCATGTTTCCTCAACGGAGACAAAGATCGCAGCAGGATATAGATCCTGTTATTATCAACGGAAGCGAAATCGGCCGCATCAACGTATACACAAGCACTGGGCGCCGTTATCACGCAGATGATGGGTCGCATGAGTTTGGAAACGGAGGCCCTACGGGCACGAATAGTAACAATGGCATCGGCGGTAGCAGTAGTAGGCATGAACACTGGCCGGTCAAGGTGACGATACACGACGTCGATTACAGCACAATGACCCTTTCCGGGACAATGGAGGCCTACAACATCCCCGACAAAACAAACAATAACCAAGGAGCGCACATAATCACCTTCCTCGAGGGCGAGATTATCGATTTCCACACTCACTCGCTGGAAACGAACAATTTCAAGGCCAATGCTGAGGTCGATAGTCTGTACTGGCGCGAGCTGGAACCGTTCAAGAACATGTCGTATGATGAGATTGTGAAGAATCTCGTGAGCAAGAAGTGGGTGACGGAGTATCTTGCGAAGGGGTGGATATTGATGCGTTGGAAAGGTTAGTTTTACCTCTTCACCCTTTCAATTATCTTAACGATCCCTGTGTATCTTCTTTCACACGCCTTCACTAACCACTCACTTTCCAAATTTACAGAACGCTGCTTCGTCTCCCCCTCTCACTCCCGCCAAGGCCTCACAATATCCGGTTTCTACTACATCTCTGTCCGTCGCGAAGATGGCCACATCGAAGGCATGTATTATGATCCGGGTAGTTCGCCTTATCAGCACCTTTCCCTCGACCCAGAGATGAAAAACAGGATGGTATTCCCTTCATATAGTTTCCGCTGATCGATTCAATCGGTTCCTCCTCGGTATCAGTTGTTCCTTGAGATACAAGCGCAGGTTTGAGGTAGTGATAATTCGGCAGAGTCGGCAAGCTAAGCTGAATTTATCCTATATACCACTGGCTAGGTTTTTGCGTTGGCTATACTTTGCTTTGTTCTTTACGCTCCAGTGTGCGTCCAAGTGCAATAAATGCAACTCGTTTTTCTACCATAGAATTTTTCGCATTCTGCATTTTCCTGTTGTGCTTTTACTCCCTGCGGGTTGAATTAACACGCATATCAACCTCCTAACTACCTGCAATTTTTCGTCTTCCTTTTGGATGCCCCTTCGTAACCCTACTTCTCTCTTTCTTGTTTTATGATGAATTTCGGGATTTTGGCAATTGGGGATGGAGTTTTTCTGTTTTTTCAATCATCCCATCTGCTGTTGCATCTGGGCTATTTATGCACGAGGTTATACCTATGTTTAGAGCGAAACCAGACAAGACCAGATAGTTGCATGCATGCTAATAAGTCTTGTTCAACTGCTTTTTCCTTACTGTGCTGTGAATCCTGTAGTGAAAGAGAATTGGGCCATACGGTATAGATGGAAGTAGAGTGTATAAAGCGAGTTTAAATTGGCGCCGCAGAAAGCGCAGAGATAAGTCCCTGAAGAGACTAACTAATTCGAATAGTAATATATCGAAGGTATTCCCAGCCATATACCAAACCAAATCCGTCACTTCATGAAATGCATGACCTCCCCCGCGGTTTTCCCACAGCACTCCAATTCACAACCCGCAATATACCCCCCGAAAGTATTTTGATTGTTTTTTTAATTCTAATTTTCCATCCCGCCGCCGTTGTAACCACTTTTATTTTCCCATCCCGGTTCGTTCCGCTTGTCGACTTTTCATTTTCGTTTGAAATAGTCTATTGCTCGGTCTGGAAGTAGTTGAGGAGGACGGAGCGCTCCTGGGACTCCTCACCCCAGTCACGGAGGACGACGCAAGAGCAGTTGACGACCTTGCGGGGGTTGCCTTCACGGTCGAGGACGCCTATTTCAAGTGGGAAAGAAAACGAGTAAGCAATTCGTCCATTTAAATCAATCACCCCTCCCACCAAAGAAATAGAGACAAAAAAAATTAAAAATAAAAATAAAAATAAAAATCGAACAAACATACAAAGTCCAACCCACTCGCCCAGCATCTTTCCATCAGGAACCTTGATGAGGGGGATCTTGTGCTCAGAGCACAGCGCAATGACGAGCTTCTTGTAAGCGTCTTCCTCGCAGCCCTCGTTGAGCACGCACATGTGCGCCTGGCGGCGGTCGAGAGCCTTGGAGGCCTCGCGCAGACCACGGGCAAGACCGTCGTGGATCAGAGCGATCTTGAGCACGCCCTTGAGCGCGTCCAGGACGGACATGGAGCTGCCGGCGGTGGTGTCGGCGGACACCTCGACCTCATCGGCGGCGCCGACGGGGGGGTTGGAAGCGGTCTCTTCTCCGTCCGACTGTTTGTCATAGAAGAGGTTGTATTGTTAGTTTTGACATGCTTTCATGGAAGTATTGGGACCAATTGATGTCTGTGCGTTTATTTTTGTTCGAGGTTGGATTTGCCTGCTCTGAAGAGCAAGGGATGATGGGATATGTGAATTGGAGAGTAAGACGAAGTTGTAGTACATACCATTTTGATCTAGGGAGATTCAATAAGGATCTTTCCAAATGTCGGATTATCCTCAAAGAGGTGAGTAGTAGGGAGGAGGATCTTCTTGAGGTTGAAGTGGGAGGTTGGCGTGGTGGATATTCTCAGATGTCCAAGCTGCTGAAAACGCCAATATTCAGTCCTCGCCTAATTCGGTCGTGTGCCCTACTAGCTTATGTAAGCACACCAACCGCGTAGCAGCTGCATGTACACATTACCATTATTTGAATGAAGAGCAAGTGGACTATTAGCACTTTACAAAGTAAAAATATTATTACTATCGAAACCAATCAGTGCGCAGTGCCCGTCACCGATATCAGCACTGACTGTACGAAATACCCGGGTGCTGATGGACGTCGTCATACCTGGGTAGTAATCAAAACGCTCTATCCGGAGCAAAATAGGTAATAAAGGATCCGTCAACATCATACAAGCCATGAAAAGCTTCGCCATTCAACCCGAATCCCATTTGCACCTTAACAGAAAAGACCGACGAAAATCCCGCAGATATATCCCACATTGATTCTAAACAGCTAGACCAAAACCAAGCTCCGAGCTCAAAGTAAACACACAATCATGGAAATAACAAAGGAAAAATGAAGGATGGATCGTCAAATATCATTCAAAAATGAGCATGACCGTTCGGGGTGATAAATCCGTTGGTTAACGGGGATTTGGCTCCTGAGTCTAGAATGGGAGTTCCGGATCTTATCCCATTCGGTAGCTGAGGTTCTGCCTCGGCCGCTTGGGCATCAGGCTCGGGGTCGACATGCATGCGGAGTGTTCGGATATCGAGTCCGTGAAGGTGCGGGATATGAGGGACTAAGTCCATAAAATCAGAATACTACGAACGAAGTTAGCACAAAGTAGCCAGGCAAGGACACGTTCAGAATATTCACCTTTACCCAAAATATATGTTCCATTGCAAAGTACTTGGGCCGAGTTTCGGCATCCTTCCGCATAACATCCACGACACTCGTAGTTAAGGGATTGAGCTCGCCTTCCTCTACCAGGATACGTCGGGTTACTCTCCAAAGATTGTTTCTCTGGGTTGGAGTGGCAGGCCGCTTTTCCCAACTTGGATCTGCAAATGGGTTAGTTTCTTTACTACTACAACATAATTCATGGAGAAAAGGGTAAGACGTACACTGCGAAAGTTGGAGATCATTTGTAGCAAGAAGCGGTGCAATCAGATAATTTGGAATCCACCTATCGTCCTTTATCTCATCGTCGCAGGAAGGATCAATTTGTTTCGTGGTTGCAGTTACCACGGGCATGAACTTCTTCAGCCAGGCATGACTTTTACTGATAGGATCATTGGAACCGACAAGGTTTGCCGCAGCGCGAAGCCTGTTCGGAAGAGCGTCTCGGCGCCGCTGTTCGTGCTCCTCTTGCTCCTTTCGCAGCCTCGCAAGACGAAGCCGTTCTTGCTCAAGGCGTTTTTGGCGTTCTTCGTCGGCTTGTCTAAGTCGCCGAGCCTCCAGCTCTTTCCTTTTGCGCTCTTCTTCTTCAGCCTTCTCGCGAGCAAGGCGGGCAGCTGTTTCAGCAGCTTCCCTCGCTTCCTCCGCTTCTTGCGCTTCCTTGGCCGCTTTGGCCTCTCGGAGTTCCTCCTCTAGTCTTTCGCGCTCGACCTGGGCTGCGATACGGCGTTCCTCTGCTTCCCTTGCTTCTCTGGCTTGCTCGAATTCCCTAGCCTCTTTTTCTCGGGCCTCCTTGGCCTCTTTTGCTTCCTGGGCTTCCTTCGCTTCTCTTGCCTGTTTAGCCTCTCTTGCCTCTTTCTCCCTAGCTTCCCTAGCTTCCCTTGCCTCTTTTTCCATTGCATCCCTCTCTTTAGCCTCCTCTGCCTCTCTTGCCTCTTTTAGAAGCTTTGCTTCCGCTTGAGCACGGTCAACATCCTCCATGGGGATGTCCCTTATATCAGAGTCAGATTTTCTCTGCTCTTGCTTAATAGTAGAGGATGCGGGTTTAGGCTTTATTGCAGTCGAGGATTCCTTCTCAGCAAGGCTATCGGCGCCATGCGATCTTTCATGACTAGGGTTCGGAACATTACTATTTCTCCGCCGCTGTGGAGTTTTCGAGGATGGCGCTGGTAAGTCCAGGGTTTTCTTTGCGATAGTATTGGATGATGAGATGCCGTTCTCCTCGGACTGAACGCGTCTTCTCTTCTTTTGAATGTCGCGAGGGTCATCATCCTTGTGCTGACGACCACGGGATTGCGGTGGCTCTGGAGATACACTGCTTCGAGAACGTTTTAGTGGTGCTCCCTCTTTAGCTGGGCGTACGTTGAGATTTGCACGCTCTGTCCGCAGTTTACCAGATTCCTCACGACCAGAAAGAGAATCTGACGACATCAAACTTTCTCTTCGCTGTATACGGTCAGGCGGCCTACCAGCAATTAGACGGCGACGTTTAACAGGTTCTTCTCCATGGCCAGATTGAATGGAATCTTTCGGCTGCTTTTTGCGGTCCAGGTGTGTCTCTTGATCCGATCCGCCTCCTGATTGATCACGGTTGATGTTTTCTCGGTGGGATGGCTTTGTTCGATTCCCCACAGGTGGGACCCGTTTGTCTTTTTCGTGACTATTCCCATCGGACCTTCTTTTTTCTCTTGCAGGGTCTGTTTCCCCCGGTGAGCGTTCGATCTGGCGGTTGGAATCGGACGGCCTGGAAGGCTTTCGCTGCGATGAAGGAACTGGAGATGATGATTCCCTCCGAGCATGTCGCTTCGCATCCACCTCCTTCTCACGGGCTCTTCGGGGAGATTTCGTGTCAGGTTTGCGATGTTTGCGTGTTTTCATATGGTTATCATATGCCTGTTTTAAAAGATCATATTCCTTCTCCCAATGATCCCCTCTGCGCTCACGGGATAATTCGTAGTATGTACGGCCACGACGATCAAGGCGGGTAGGATCAAAACCTCGTTGTTCTAATAAGAGTTTGATAACTTCCGTATTGCCCCTGCCAATTGCAGCTAGCATAGGAGTATTGTATCCTGGTTTGTTATGGTTGCCAGTCTGTAGTGGTTCCGGGTCCGGATCTGGATCGCCCATCCCTAGTAGAATACCCAAAACCTCGTCATGCCCGCCTTTTGCTGCCGCAATGAGAGACTCGGGATCGGCTTTTGTTCCCACATTAAGGATATTTGCCACGCCAGCCATATCCCCCTTCGCAGCGAAATCTCGAAGGTTTTCAGGAGTTGCCTTGGTCCACAGTAGATCGTTCCTTGTCGCCTCACTCCTTACCGTTCTCCTTCGGCCACCAAAACCCGTTGGCGGTGGACTTCGCTGGTTATGAACAGGGGGGGAATCACGGGGACTGGCTGCCGACGCACCTCGAGATGATGGATCCCTAACCGAAGAAGTGGCGCGCACAGATTGGTCCGTAGACTTTCGTCGTCGCGGGCCCTTGGCTTTGGCCTCCGCAATTATCCTTCGTAAATCTTCGTAGTTCTCGTTGTCAGACGGAATAAGATCGTATGGCTCGTCACCTTCCGCGTTGCCCAGGCGCGGGTTAGCCCCTGCATCCAAAAGTAATTTGACTACTTCCAAATGGCCGTTTTCCACGGCATCGATAAGCGGAGTATCTCGATCAATGTTTTTGGTGTCGATCTCACACCCGGCTTCGATCAGGAACTTAACAATCTCCGCGCAACCTTCGAGAGCAGCGATCTGAAGTGGCGTATTACCTGCGTTGTCGGGAATGTTTAGGTCCTCTGGACGCTCGTTATGACGCTGTTTCGCGACCTCAACCTCCTGCATTGCACAGGCCCTCGCTAACCTCGTTCGACCATTTTGATCTCGTTGTTTTTTCACCATCTGTTTCGCGGGGGAAGTCGCGGCCTGCTCGCCAGAAACTAACTTGCGCAAACGAGCAGAAGGTAGGGGAGAACCACTTGCAGAAGAAGAAACAGACTCCCTATCCTCTGAGACTTGACGGCGCGGGTCTGTCGCAAGAGGTGGTGGTGGTCGTCTTCTTTTCTTAGGATCAATAGATGAATGTGATCCAGAGCTAACTCTATGGTGGGAACGATAAGCTGGTGATATGGAACGATTAGATAAATGTCGCGTATGAGATATTTTTGTTGTTTCGTCGGAGCTTTTGTTGTGGGATGAGTCTGATGCATGTTGACGGTCGCGATGGCGACGGGTCTCTCCTTCCTCGGTGCGAGTAATGCCTTCGCTTGACCAACGCTTCGTCGCAGCGCGACATTTGTTGCTTTCTACCCCATCAGAGCGCGAGTGCGATAAACCACGCGTAGCAGATGGTCTTTCTGAATTTTCAGCCTGCTTTGGCTTCATCTCCTGCGCTGGAGACGAAACTCGCGAGCTCCGTCCGCTACCATCTCGAGCAGCGACAGGTTTACCATCCACGTTATCATTTTCCACTCGTAACCTCTTCCGAGGCTTTCCGCCTTCAGATAACGAAGCGATTCCAGAGTCCCTATCATCTTCACCTCTCGCAGGGCTTCTATCGCGTTTATGTTGGATGATTCGTTTCTTTTTCTCCGGGGATAGCTCTTCTCGACCCGACTGAATTATAGTTTCCGCCTCTGAGTCCGCCTTCACACTGACCACATCGTCGCTGCCATCATTACCACCGTCATCCTCCTGTTCTGCCTTCTGCTTTTCAGACGGGGAAGTCACCGGCGGCGGTATCTTGATCTCAGCAGGCTTCAAACTAGGCTCCACGTGTCGATCCGTGTCACCATTGGTGGGAGGGACAGCTGGCAAGGGCAATACTGCATCAGCATCATTCATAGCGGCTGCAGTCGGGACCTTTGGGTTCTCTGCTTCATGGTCAGTAGCCGTAGCTGCGGATGTGAGAGTTTGGGCACGGATCGAGTAGGACTCGATCACGGGTTATTGGAGGAGCCTAAAGCAAAATCGCGATAGTGTAATTATATAACGAACTACGCTCGCGGGGGCGAATATGTGGCTCCTAGCGGTTTGCGTTGGATGATACGCCGTTGGGTAGCAGAGGGGAGGTGATGGTTGGGATTGTAGTTGGGATGAATCAGTTCAAGACCAGGCCCAAGTCCTCAGAACGGAAAGGCGGTGGGCCCTCTCGGTCGCACTAGTACTATTCTAGCTTTCTGCCGCATGCCAAGAACAGATGGCTACGGCTAGGGATCGAAAGCAAAACAAAATTAATCTTATTTTGTGGGTGAACGAATCTAAGTAAGAACTGCAAGTTGATATTTGGGAACTTTTTAGAAAATAAATCACATAAATCATCATAATACCACAGGCAACTAGCATGTTATCGCGCTCTCAATCTGTTGAGTTGGAAGGTTGGATCGATCTGCAAGTCACATGACTAAATCGACAACAATTATATAAGCAGTCATGTGACTGTAGCTTTTGCCCCTGACTTCCGAGAAATACCCGGCTGCTTTCTTCAACGTCTACTACGGAGTACGGTGTGAATGAAAGGGACAGTTCCAGTGCCTTTACGTTTGCTAAATTAACATCTTGTCAGTGGAAGTATAATTGTTTTACTTCACGAATTTCCGGTTGAATCCTGGAAAAGTATTCAATAGTATAGAGTTCCGTTGAAGCTTCGATATTCTGCGGAGGATCCTTGTATCAACTACGGGGAACCGTGATATGATTAGTTGGAGCTGGCTCAATTGACCGTGGGAATCCTGGCTAGGCAAAAATGGAATATATACAGCGGGCGTTGCCGTACATCCAGACAATTGATGTGATAGACTTGCTCAGGGGCTTCTTTTTGACTGCGGCTTGCACAGTAAGAATTTGAAGTCCTTCAATGGTTCACGACTCTCGAATCCTTCGTTTACTGATAATTATCTAGATTCTTCTTGCAAACAGCATACCTTTCATCCGTAGTCGTTTTGTGACCTATGGCCCACGAGCCACTGCGGCGGAACCGAAAGACGTGTCATCTGAAGGGAACAAATCTGACCCTAACGCTTCGAAGCGACCTCCTCAGTCATGGAGTAATCATTTTTTAGACTGCATAGCATCTTTGCAGGTACCACATAGCTTCTTCATCCAGTTCTATGTGGTATCGGTGCTATCCTCAATCTTGTGGGGAGCTCAGATTTACTTCAAATGGCCACTGTTTGAAGCTGTTTCCTCTACCATCCGAGAGGAGAACACTCAAACACCAATGTCACGCAACCAGATACTTCTCTGCTGGGCATTGTTGTTATTCCAGGGTGTCCGTCGCCTGTACGAGTGCATGTCGATAGTTAAACCGTCCGATTCCAAAATGTGGTTTCCACACTGGATTATAGGGCTGGCATTTTATGTCGCAATGGGAATGGCTATCTGGGTCGAAGGAATACGTATGTGTAAAATTACTCATATCCCGCTTCTCATGGACCCTAGTATCTAACGGGAATATACAGCTACGATACGTGCTTCTGATAGTTTGTTACGTGATGTACGTTATTCTTCTCCGTCGTTGAAGATGTTCGCCTTCCTTCCGGTTTTCATCTTGGCATCGGGAATTCAGTACGATTGCCATCACTATTTGGCTTCATTGAAGAAATACACCCTTCCCTCTCATCCAGCCTTTCTAAACGTAGTATCGCCGCATTATACGGCGGAATGTGCGATATATTTGTCCCTTACTGTCTTAGCCGCACCAAAAGCTGCTATCGTCAACAAGACAGTTCTGTCGGGGCTGGTTTTTGTTGTTGTGAATTTGGGAGTCTCTGCCGGTAATACCAAGGAGTGGTATGCGAAGAAGTTTGGCGAGGAAAGCGTGCAGCATAGGTGGAAAATGATACCCTATTTGTACTAGAACTGCAGTCGCGGAGAGAGACACGTCCCTTTCATCAAGCCGTATTTGACTGTTGCAGCACAGCTTACTAGGCTTCGTTGCCCGCGAAAACAGAATCAAAGCCACCCAAGCTTGCCTCGGCTCAGCGCTGTTGGAACACAACTGGTTATTCTATTCCGGACATAGCGTCTTCATCATCTACTGCCAAGGAACTTCATACTATTCCCCAGTTTCGAAACTCGGAGCACATCCCTATACGTCAGACTTATCCTGGTCTCTCTTTCGTAACCGCCTTCTGCAAATGCATCTGTGTCCCCCAGCAACCCCCAGTTACAAACAGTCTCGGAGTTCAAATCTTCATCTCTTTTCCGCTCCTCAATCCCATGCAAGAAATCGGTATACAGGGTTCCGGTCGTTATCAACAAACTCCTTCTTTCTTGCAATATCCTAAACCGCGACGCTGCCGTTGTTTCAGTTGCTGCCGGTCCCTCTCCCCTTTTCCCAGAGCTCTCGCGAGAGTTCTTCTCGCTCATCTCCAAAACTATCGGTGCACCCAAACTCACTGTCGCCACAACTGGATAGTAAGCAGCCCCATCTTCGTGGGGCATGATCCCCTGACCGGGCTGATACTCATTGATAAGCACATGGTTAGGTGCTTGGTGGGGAGAATCTCGAAATATCCCGAGTTCCGTGTAACGGGAAATAATGGGTTCTACTAGCCATTGTGGGAGGGGCGATGCGAGGAGCGTGTTGGATTTACTCAGTGCGGATGGCCATGTTTGAAGTCGTCGTCGGGAAAGTTGTGTCCAGCGTGGAACCGGGACGGTTGTAATCTTGATTATCATTAGCTTATGGCTTCTCCTTGAGAAAAAGAAATGTTTAAATGAAAGATGTAAATAGCCATTTGCGGATGGAGGCTATCAGTAGAAGTTGTTGTCTTTGAGATGCTGTTTGCAAAATCAACTTGACAATTCCATTCGAAATTTCTGGGTTTCAGCTTAAAGAAGGCAAAGGTAGCGAACTTATGAAGGTGGAAACTAAATATACGAGTATCGATAGAAGTTTAATCCTTACCTTTTGAAGTAATCTCTCTTCTTCATCCTGTGTTATGAACTCCGGTATATAGTAGGCGCTCTCGGGGATTGATTTGATTTGCGCATCTTTCAGTTTATCAGGCAATCTAATTCCCCCTTCTATATCTCCGCCGCTCCTAGTTTCAATATTTTGTGACATTGATTGTTGGTGGGGGGTAGCTAAAGAGCTTCTCGTTGAGAACTTTTTTGCGGTCAAAGACAGAAGTCGAAGTTCCAAAACAATAGTACAAGTGGAGTAGTGCTTATGAAAGTATTGATTCACCTTGTCCGCCAGATATTTGACAAATGCACAATAGTGTAGAAGGTTGAAGGCTGAAGGTTGGATGAAGGTTGAAGTTGATAAAAATAGCCTTTTTGAGCCAATGGTGCACTTTCACTTGCGCCCCGCACTCCAACATCATGCTTCAACCTCATCATCTCCAATTTCTCACGCGCAACATCACTTCTTTGCATTTCCGTACTATAAGTGATCTCACTGTTCTACAGTCATAGACTTTGCCACCAAGTCTCTGGCTTTAGCTGTCTGACTACAGAACTACCATAAATACTTTATACGCCAGACTGAGCAGCTATGGGGAAGAACAACGCCAAAGACGCAGGCGCCAAAGGCAAAGGCAAAGGCAAGGCAAAGGATAGCTCCGATGGAAATGAAGGGGGCAAAGGGAAAGGACTAAAGCCTGCAACTTCAATTAACGTCCGACATATCCTCGTAAGTATTTGACGTTTTTCGTGGACTTTTCGTGGGCTTTTGTGGACTTTCTTTGTGCGTTGCCTTCGATATGGTGCCTATATATCCTTTTGTTTACGAAAACTAGAAATAGTTTCTAGCCCTTCCCTGGCTCTCAAATTTCTAAAAAGTGTTTTCAAAACGTATTTCTTCTTTCTATTGGCATGTGTGTCTCTCGGTGATATGAAAAGAAAAAGTACTTTCCTGTCGTCTATGAATTCGAAAAGGATTATTATCCCCTTGCTTTGCTCGTCTTGTTCTCTTCTTTGAAACTATAATTTCAGGTTACTGGAACTAATCGGTTATATTCGAGAGGAAAGTGTGAGAAACACTCAAAGAAAGAGGAAGCGCTTGAGAAGCTCAGAAACGGTGCAAAGTTCGATGATGTTGCAAGGGAGTACTCAGAAGATAAGGCCAGGCAAGGTTCGTTTTATCTCTCTTTGCTCCATCTCCTGTTACGTCTTATTATCTTTGCAATATTTAAACGCCTACTCCTGTCCCTTCCCATGGATTTTGGCAATCACGTACAACCTCTGTGGACCGACTGCGAGAAGTCATTCCTTCGGGATGCTATCATAGGCCCTGAGAGTCTTAGTTCGCTTCCCTATTAAATCCTCATCAACCTTGATCCGTCATTCTCTTAATTGCCAGGGGCTTTGGGCTTTGGAAATTTTGGAATCAGTATTTATACGCAGAACATGAAATCATTATCCTTAACGCTTCCTTTTCCCCTAAATTCATTCCTTGGGTAGTTTGAGTCAGACATGCACAAGATTGTTACAAAATTTTGGGGTCTTCCCTTTGCTCACACACTCAAAAATAGGTGGATCGCTTGGCTGGAAAGTAAGAGGAAGCCTCCATGGCGACTTTGAAAAAGCAGCATACGATCTCGAAACCAGTACGACATCGAACCCGAAATGGACAGAAGCGAAGACGGGGTTTGGATACCATATCATTATGGTGGAAGGGAGGAAATGACGAATGGAACAAATTGTGATAAGCGGAAACGAGCTGAGATGGGCTGGCGCAACGTTGATGATAAGGAACCGCAAGGAGCTATTTTGAAGGTGTGATTTGCTAAGACAGATATCCCGAAAAAATGATCATGTATTAAGCGCTTTCTAATGACTGTGATATTAATCTTCCCCTTGCCACTGTAAGCATCTGCTATGGAAATAATGGTTGAACATTACCAGTCCCCGCCGGGAATATGACCCCAATCTTTAAATAACTTCTGAAGTAAGGTCTACTGACGTTCATATATATTCAAGGGCCTTCTTCTTATTTTTCTTCCTGTCTTCACTGCCTCTCATTTATATACCTAGAAAGCTGGGCAATATCTGTCTGGTTTAGCCAAGGTATCAAATAGCAATGATAATTTCCCGCAACAGACGAACCAGAAGTCTTGATTCGTTCAAAATTCCCATCATAACTCCGACTTATATCAACGTTGCACAGGAACATGCATCGCCGCAAGCACTCTTTGGACCTGAGTAAGGGGTATGCAGGGAAAACGTAAGGGAGCACAAAACAACTTCACGCGACCAAATAACCGATAAGCTGAGAATAAAGGAACCGCAAAAGAGATATATATCAATTACCCGAATCCCTGCATGATGTCCCCTTTTCTAATTGCCCCCAGCGACGACAAACAAGCAACCCAAGAATGCGACATCCAGACCCGCAGAGCAAGATAAACCGCTTTTCTTGTTCGCTTTCCCTCCCGACCAGGCTGCCAAGTGCCTATTTCGCGGATCAGTGCAACGGGGTTAATCAGCCGTTGATCGATCTCCCGGAAAGCAATTGCTTTCTAGCCTCTTGAGAGGCTGGTTATTTGGGATCTAGACCGTGGTTCAGTTCATTGGAGCCTTAGAGAAGGCAAAGCGGTGCAAGCGATGAAGGTATTCAGAAGCAGAGGAAGATTGCTTGTCGTATGGACCTTCCATCGCTGAATCGGGGCTCCGGGCCCCCGGTACAGACATAACGTAGGGCACTGGTCCAAGGCCCACTGGCAGGTACTGTAGATAAGATAAAGCCCCAATCGTTATAGGGCGCAAATTCATCTTCATGGAAAGGCGATCAAAATGAGTCGTTTGAAAGTGAAGAAGAGCCCAAAAATGGAGGGTAGATAGACGCATCAAAAAATGTGGCATGACATTCAATTTCCTGACTGACATCCCTGCGTTTCTTTCATTGAAACGGGCAAATATAGAAATCCCAACTTCGCCCCTCGCAAGGCCCAACTGTGAATACGACAATTCTTCTCCTCTTTCTTCTATCTTCCTCCGCAAACACCGCAAGGAAAAGTGTACAATTTTACTCGAAATACGGAGTCCTTGTGTACTCGCAAAAAAGAAAAGTGGCACACAAAAATCGCCATCTCTTTCACCATCAGCTATCGCACCATCGGCACAATGAGTGAGTTGACTTGACAATTTTCACACACGCAAGGCGCCAAACACGTCTCTCGTCGCCGTCCACAAGTCATTATTTGAGTTTCAAGCATGCATCGCGGCTGACGCCACCGATCGCCAAGATGGCTTCAGCCCGATGAATCCACGCTGCGTGTCGTAGCATACGTTTACTTCCTCAAAGGTCCGGGCAGATATGGTGTGCTATGACCCGAGAGCCAGGAATATGTGATGTAATCCATAAAGCACATGTATATAGACACATACGAGCATGATGTTAAGTATGTGACTGGTTCTAGTAAATTGGGGCTTGATAAAAGCATTAGTTAGGTGAAAAGATAAATCGTTGCTGTAAATATTATTGCTTCCGTTCATGCTGTTGTATGTGAAAGTTACATGGCCGTCCACTTCGCCACAGAGAGAGCACAGGAGGCCGGTAAAGAGTATAAGTTAGTTGCCCTTTTTAGGGATGAGATATAAAATCTTATCACCAGTCCCGCCAACAAGCTCATTGATGCATCAGCTCTACTTTGAGGCGGGACACGAAACCGCAACTTGCCCCTCGACGAGCGAGCCAGTCACACTCCACTCCCCTGGCCTATCTTAGGCTATCTTTTTGGTGATGCAACGCTACTGATAGCGGATGACGGGATCTGGTCTAACGGGGGGACCCAACAATCCCAGTCTCCGCTCCCGTTATGGGCCACGTTTTTTTGCCTTGCGAATAATAAGAAATCAACTTCTGTATCATTGGCTGTTGAACTGGATAAGAGCTGTCTGGAGAAAGGTTAGGAGAAATTAAGTCCACATGCATATCGACCCTTTGGGTTACCAGCTGAGCAGGGGTCCCAAGTTAGCTGCTTCGAATTTTGGAGGGGATTGAGTGAGAGCCCATGGAATGACGCTCAGTTCAACCGCGCATTTGGAAATTTTTGGAAGTGACAAGGAACTTGAAGAAGGAAGAAGAACTACTATTCTGATTCTGGTCAGCGGCCGATACCGGCACGATATACGGAGTAGTCGATAGGAATAATTAGGGCGGGCTGTATGTTTAGGGGGAAAAATAGCCCCTTTTTCTCCTGACACAAAACATGCTGATGTTCAAGCGTACTTGTAGTATATCTCAACTCGACCAATTATTCCTTCCCCGCAAAATCATGCCTGGAGAAAGAAGCATCCAGAAGCAAGGTGGCTATCACTCAAGCCACCGGGGTTGCTCTTGGCGGAGGAAGCGGGGAGATAATCATACAAGAGAGGAGAGTCTTGAACTCTTGACTGGAGAAGTCAAGTTTGATATCGGGGATCGATTCGTTCGGCGTGGAGCCTTGAGGTACAACATGTATTGTATTGTACCGTACTATACTGTATTGCCCGTGAGGTACCTGATCGTCTCCAGCATAATAAATGAATTAAATGAATAATATCTTCAAGCATCTGGCGGTCAACATGGGTAATTCGTGAAGAAAAGGCAAACCGTACCCAGTGCTGCAGCTCCCACCCGCCTAGACGAAATAGACAGACAGCCACCAAGGTACTATTCAGGACATATTGCTGCCGCCCCATGATCCGACAGAAGAACTGCGCCATGGAGAGTAATTATGATAGGGAAGCAAAGGCTGTTAATCTATTACCCGGAACCATCTACGCCGTACTGGCCTCCCTATCCAATCCACTATCAGGTATGGAGCTCGTGTGGGCGAGGGGACGCAAACTTCCTGCCTCCGTCGCACTTGAACATCCCACTTCCAGCTGCATTGGGAATAGGTTGGATGCTTGTTATTATTGCTTTTTCCTGCCTTGCCCTTTCAGGCTTTGCACCTTTGCATTTTGCCTTGAGTATGCATTTCTTTCCTGGATTTTTGAAGGTTTTGGACATGGACATGCCAGGGGCCGCAAAGCAAGGCGAAAAGGAAAGACGAATGTTTTCTCCAGAGAAGAGCCCCCTGGTCAATCTCATTAGTAGATAATTATCCACTCTTTTGCACAAATAATGGCGTAATCTTCGTACCCCAGAAGATGTGGCTACGGTCACTGATTCATTATTGCATCTATTATTTTGCTCCTGTGTAACGAGAAGAGCAAGAAAAAAAAAAGCCCAATTGGAGAACGGCAGATCCACGCACCTCGGATCCGGTACTCATTCCACCCAACTGCTTATCCGCAGTAGTGTCGGACCACTGTCGGTTCTGTGGCTTTTCCGCTGCCACCAGGCGTTGCGGGCGATGAAAGAAAGAGAGAGTCCAGTAACGTGGGGTGGAATGTGTCAAAGGCGGAGCCAACTCGATGACACGCGCCACTGCACAAAACGAGATCCGCTTGGCCTCTCAAAGCGAGCGGGTTTGCGAAAGAAAAGAGTCGGTTGTACTCAAGGATCAAGATGCACCTGTTTGTATTTTGACGGAAGCCAACTCAATAGTCATGCATGTTGACATGCGCATGTTTGCGGTTAAGGGTTCGCATATCAAACTTGCACCATATAAACCAATTCTGATGACATTCGGTCAAATACGACATTTCCATTGGCTGGTTGGCGATGACCCTTGCTAGTTGTAAAGAAGCAAGACGCTGTTGTTGGGTTGCCTTTGTGCGCTGAAGAATAACAGACTGGCAGTAGCCAGTAGCCTACCTGTCAATTCAGACATGAAATTCCGATAAGTTATTATGCCTTTCCTCAGTTTTACGATCAATGGTGCCTGATCTGCCACAGCCGCCGGCACGTGTCCAGTCCTAAACCAACGCGAGGAAACTGATCTATCCGGAGTTTCAGACCGTGCGTTGAGGCTGATGCAGAGAGAGAAGGTGAGGCCATTGTGACGGCGAAAAGAGAATGCAAGATAGGTTGCCGGGATTCCCAGGATGATGATATGTTTTGAATTATTTCTGCGATGTTTGCCTGCTTGAAGAGGCTCCTAGTAACCGACAGTTTCGGCCAAGGGCCTTCTTCTCTTTTTATCATGGCTTTGGGTCGGCTATCTCCAGTCTCAAGCCAGGCTGACCTTGGTTATGGTAACTTTCCTTCGTCGCGGATAAGTTTGTACCATACCGTGAGAGGACCTCGGGATGGAATCGCGCCTCCTGATTCGTTTCCCCGTCGTTTTGTGAATATGCATGCTATTCTCATAAACAGCCCTCTTCAAAACACAAACCGTGGGGGAGCAGTCACCATAAAAGTTGTCTTCACTTGACCATCGATCTGTACGTAACCTTCACCTCCCTTTGTCCGCCACATGTGCGGACGATGTCACGAGCCTGTGCTTGCTGATAAAGGTCGAGCAAACCCGTCGTAACACGACTCATTATCGTACGAGCATCTTTCCCCCACCACCACCACCACCACCACACACGCCGAGTGTACGGAGTGCTTGGGGTATGAAACGGTCATGGTGATACATACATACTAGCAGGACCTAGAATAATACCGGGATTTGGAAGCGTGGTAACTTTGATCCACCGCATCCCACCTGCCCCCAACCGAACCGCAAACCTTACTTGGAGGGCAACCCCGGCCAGCACGCAACTAGAGTCCTGTATATTATTATTACTGCGTATATATAGCTGGCTTCACGTCAACAGCCACAGAGCGAGGGGAGGGTTTCAACTGGGACACATATAATTATAATGTTGTGGACATGGTCAAAGAGAAAAAGAAGGAGAGCACAAATAAAATAAAAACAAAAACGGTCAACTCGAGACAAAACTTACTAGTACCTTGGGATCATTGTGTCTCTCGCCTTTTTTTTTTTTTGATCTTTATCTTTTATCTTGCTCCCTGCATAAAACACACCAACCAGCGCCTATCCTTGGTCGTTTGCAACTCCTTATCTATACGATCGAAGAACATCTCACGTATCAGGGCTGGTCCGGATCAAGTTCGTCAGACATCGCATATATTGTCTCGCTCACCCTCTTATAGAGCCTCTCGTCTCTTCAAACTTCGTTCCGTATCATCGGTGGTTCTGCAGTTGCTATCATTTTCGCTCCTCCGTACTCCTCCCAATACCTGTTCTGAAAATACGTCAAAGCCATATCACGAAACTGCATCCAATGATCCCATACATAACACTGCCCTCGACGTGCCTTTGATGTTCAGTCCTAGTCCTTCCTCATCTTCCTCGATTCCGACCGCATTCTCGCGGCCCGAT
The DNA here is from genome assembly GCA_002573585.1 of Helicocarpus griseus UAMH5409. Lineage (NCBI taxonomy): Eukaryota > Fungi > Ascomycota > Eurotiomycetes > Onygenales > Ajellomycetaceae > Helicocarpus > Helicocarpus griseus. Next base: position 156,003 of record PDNB01000011.1, on the reverse strand, counting down.
AGTACCAGCTTCACTCTGCCGCCTCCAACAGGTGAATGCCGCTTCATATTGCTGCATCCCTCTGTTTCAGACCAGCGCTGCTCGTGCCAGGGATTTCGCCGCAACGAATCCCGTCACGGCGCTAACTGCGAATGCGGCCATCAAGCATGTTACCATGCGCCAGGTAGCATAGCGAATGCCCACCCATTAGAGGAGAAAGTTTCCCCAGCGCAAACGTCTCTACTGGAAAGAATCTGCCGGCTGGAGGAGCAGCACAGGCATGACCGGAGGGTTTGGGAGAAGGAGTTGAAAGAAGAGAGACGGGCTCGTCGTGAAGATGCCCGAGTTTTGAGGGAGGCCATGCATTCGTTCTATAAGTTCATGGAACAGGAGGTTCCTCGCAAGTTTGCCGCTGTGGACGACAAGACTGACGGTTTGTTGGATCATGTATCGAGGCTGGAAGACAGGATTGGGATGATTGACGACTCGACAATGGCGTTGGAAAGCCGCGTTATGGACCTTGAGGGCGATGGTGATGGTGGTGAAGATGAAGACGGCGGTGGAGGAGTCATCAAGGAAGGCGTGACCGGCGAGAAACCCAACGAAGGAAGGGATCCCAAGCGAGAAATGTCTATGGAGGAGAATGCTTCATCTCTCGATAGGAGAAAATCCTCTCCTAGACCGAACAATGTCTTTCAGCCGGGGGACCTCTGCAACACTCTTGCTCCAATAGCTGCTTCGGAACAACATCATGTACCTTCACGATACCGGTCTCCCTCTCCCCCAACAAGCCCCATTTCGAAGTCACCAAGAACATCAGATAGCACCCCAGCCCCTGACCTCCTCGAAGCCTCCGGCCCCAGTACCGGAGCACATACGTACGTCCACAGACTGACTTCACCATTACACGATTCTCCTTTTCCTCCTTCCTCTGCACCAGGGAACGAGCCAAACAAATCCCTTCTGCATACAAACATCCACAGCGAAGGCCTTCCTCTCATTAAACAGCCCGTTTCCCGATATTCCCCGGTCCTTCCAAGAGATATCAACCAAGGGGGTTTGGTAAACCAGCAGCAAATATCAAAAGCATATCCTTCACCCGACGAAATAAACGCTGGACCATACTGCGAATTGCCATCTTCTTTGGCTAGGAAACGGAAGCTTGATGTGGAGGGACAGCATGGGCCTGAGATGCACAAAGCCCATGGGTTGGTGAGACAACAGCGACCAATGTTCATCCCAATGCCCCCGCCACTGTCCTTATCTGGATCAGATCTCAAAGCTTGAGTCAGATGTCGGAAGGAGAGAACCCAGTCTCAAGATCCCGAAAGAAGATCTGAAGGACAAGTGAGAATGGCAGTGGCTGTTTCTCTCGCGTCGTCAAAGACATTCGTTGCAGGATGATGTCTGGACGAAAATAACAGCAACAGTCCAGGTTATCAATGCCCTGAACCTCAGAGGCTAGTACCAAGCCCATGGCCAGCCATTTGTCTCTTCGCGTTCCGCAAATTCTGGACGAGGTAGTTTGAGACGTTGCAGGGTTCGGACTCATTTTTAAGTACACCGACGGCACGAAGCCGCCCCCCCCCCCGCCCCACCGGCGGAGTATTATTTCCTCCCGATTCCCGCCTGCTCCCACTTATGATATCCCCCCCATTCCCACGTCGCAGCCTTATATAAATCTATATGATATCAACTATGCCTTTCCTTTGCCAAATGATGGACATTATTATTGATCCCCCTTTTCCCATCCCGCATTACGTGCCATGTCTTCTTTTTCTTTTCCCATTGATTCAAGCTCTAGAACACCATACCCTTAATAGAATTTAGGAGAACCCGGCGTTGATATACTAGGTATTTTGTGTATTTCTTTTTTATTACGGTTGATATTCCACTCTTAGCCATTTGGCTGATATCTACATATCAGCTCCTTACCTATGGTTCACTCCCCTTGTCTTGCCCTGCTTATTGTATTCGGCCCCCTTTCCTCATCTCCAAACCTACACGCCCCTTCTACATCTCACCCCCTATTTCTCCGAGTCCATATGCTGGGATGTCTTTTTTTTGTTCTCTCTTTAACAGATTATGCTGAGATTATGAATTTTTCCTGGGTGTCATGGAAATGGAACATAGCTATACTATATAGAAGAGAGAGTATGTATGAATTTCAAATGTTTTATATGAGTGTAATTACCGGTGTGGCAGAGTGATTTTGATAAATGCATCCGATATAAATTGAGAACATGTTATATCTCTTTGTCTCTATATAAATTCTTTAATATCTATGCTACAAATGTGTCTTCATGTGTAAGATATATGTACGATGCCCAAAAGATTAGAAAAGGGGTAAGCTGATGTTGCCACATATCCTTGCGCCAAGGGTTATAATAGCAGGAGATGCGGGAAATAAAGATACAAAGCCACAAAGGGGGGAATAATAACCCAGTCAGAAAGAGCGAGCCCAGTACAACGCCATCAATCATATATAACAAAAAATGCCAACGATAAACTAAAAAAAAGAAAAAAGAGTACAAACCGTTATACCCATCTTCTAATCTTTCATCTATGAAAATATGCTTCCAACAGACTTACAACTCCTTCGCCCCCTTTGCACCGGCCTTCTCCTTCTCGGCCAACTTCTTCGCCTTCTCCCTCTTCTGCATCAATCCCTCCGCACCAACGCCGCCAAACACCAATCCAACACCCAACCACTGACCCCCACTCAGCCTGTGACCAAACCACACCACGCTCAACAGCATAGTAAGCATCTTCCTCGTCACCGTCACCGTGACAAGAAGCAGAGACGAGAAATGCGCCAGCGTGTGGAAGATGAATAGCTGGCCAATGGCGCCGCAGGCTGCAAAGCCAATCACGTCCTTGGTCGCAGTTGGGTGGCGGGATAGGAATGCGAGTGCCGAGGACAGCTCGGAGGTCTGCGAGGAATCGATGGGTAGCGGTATGAGTGGGATGACTGAGGTGGAGAGGTAAGGGGTGAGGAGAAGGTAGGTGACCGTGAGGACTGTGGAGAGCACGTTCTGTGCCACCATCATTTGCGGGCCGGTGAAGCGGGTGTATAGCTTTGGCGAGGTGAAGATGTGGTCTTGCGTGGTGTTTGTGAGACCGTCGAGGAGGAGGTTGATGGCGAGCAGGCAGAGGCCGTAGAGCGAGGAGCCGTTTTCGTTGTTGTTGTCGTTAATGCTCTGTTGTTTCATCTTGCGGGAGGTGGAGGGGTGGTGGAGGGTGAAGGTTGCGACGCCGAGGGTGACGAGGAGGATGACGCCGTATTTGTAGAGCGGGTAGCGTTTGCGGAAGATGGTGAGGTGCAGGAACATTACAGGGAGGAGCTTGCAGGATTTGGCGAGGATGAAGGTTAGGTAGTCGATATGGGCGAGGCTGGCGTAGCCGAAGGGGGAGGCGAGAGAGGAGGAGATGCTGATTAGGACTAGGGGGAAGAGGATGCGCTTTGTTGGGAAGACTGCGGGGAGGGATTGGCCACGCGGGGTGGAGAAGTAGAGGTACATAAAGCCTGTAATGGCGGCGAAGGAGGATTGGATCGTGTTTAGCACGATAGAGAATGTCCAGCGTTCTGTTGGCGGGGTGGGATTTTCCGCCGTAGGGGGGTGGACGGGGTAGGAGGTGGTGGTGATGGCTTCTTGAAGCACACCCCATGAAAGACTGTTGTTGATTTCAACTATTAGTTTGTATATAATTGATTATACCGGAGCGAGCATTTCTTACAATGAAGCATATATTCCCCCGACACATAGAATCAATTGAAGCAGGCCCGCCTCCGACTGGTGGCTACTGCTTGCGGGTGGTTTTGCGGCGGCTTTGGAATTGGAGTCTTTCGAAGCAACACCATTGGTTTGGCGCATATTAGACTCCGGAAGATCCGGAGGGGCGTTCATAACTCCAGATGAGGGCGCCCGTTGTAAAGGGGCCTTTTGTTTTTGGCGCGCCATGACGGCTTCGAGAGTAAATATTTCTATACGGCGCGACGAAGTATATCGGAGGGAACGCCGTATCAAATTAAGTAGACGAGCAAACGAGCAAATCTAAAGCGCTAGATCCGAGAATAATAAAAAAAGAAAGTCTATATCAAAAGAAAGAGAGGAGGCTTGCAGCACATGCTGGTGGAAGCTGAAGTCTTGAAGAGTATACAATAAATGTCGTCGAACTTTGGCCGCGGCGATGATGCCATCTGTTCTATTCGCGCCCGAGGATTTACCTAAGCAGCCGCTGATTAGGGCTTGGCCGGTCACGCCCCCCGCCGATAAGCAACCTTGGAACGCTGAGCTCGGCGCATCGCGAACTTTTTATAGCATCAGAGCTTCCTCAAGTCAACAGCACCATACGGTTAATCTAGGCATTACTAGGTCTGATTCCCAGTCGCCTCTGCTCTATTTCGAGGTCACTGTACCAAAGCGACATCCACCTCCAATTATCGCATCCCATCGCATCAGAGACACCAATACCAACGAACGGAGCTATACCAACAAACACCTGTAATCGACATCGCAACCCCCCCCCCCCCCCCTTCATCCCTCTAAACCTCCAACCTCCCTTCCTCCCACTTCTTCCAAATCCTCTCCTGCTGCCCGCCCACCATGTTCCCCGCCGCGACCACAACCAACCCCCCGCCCCTCTCCGCCCTAACCACCCTCATCTCTTCCTCTCCCTCCTCCGCGGCCACCCCTACAACCCCCACAACCTCCCTAACCACCCAAATTCTCCACAACCTCCAACACCAGCACCTCTGGACAAACCTCCAATCCCACCCTCCCCACTCGCTCTCCCCAACCCAAAAAAACCCATTAATCTCCGGCCTCCCCCCGCAAACAATCTACACCCACCCGGACGAACAGGCCTACATGCTCGAGCACGGGATTAGCATTGACGACGTGCAGACGGAGCGCGAGTGGGTGATTCCCACAGCGCAGGGGCAGGCGTGGAGTTTGAGGAGGCTGGCAGAGTGTTTTGATGCGTTGCCGGAAGCCGGGAGTGGGGTGATTGGTGGGGTTCAAGAGAAGGAAGGACGGGAACGGGAGGGAGACGGAGAGGGAGATGGGAAGGGGAAGAATAAGCAGAGGAAAGAAGAAGTGTTTGCGGAGTATTTGCGGCGGAAGAGAGGGGTTGAGTGGGGTGGCAAGCGGGCATTGTTGGCTATGGTGAATCGCGGGATGGGCGGGGATGGGACTGTGGTGTACTATGTTGTGCTGGAGGGGAGTGTGAAGCCAAGGCAGAATTGAGGGGGGAGGAGGGTTCTCCGGATATGCAAAAGGGGTCAGGAAGGTTCAATTTTTTTTTGTTGGGCGGATTGTATACATCTGCAACCCCCGATTACGGAGTCTCCGCCCACATTATCTTTCCGTCCGTGGCAGTCTCGTCTCCCGGAAACGAACATTAAACGCCTTGACAGTCAAGGTCTTATCCTCAAGTGCGTTTCAGCGATGATTTGCCAACTTCGTTGAGTCTACCTAGGTAGCAAACCCGGAGTTTACATTGGCGATGCAAGGACATCCATCTAAAAACCTTCCCAGGTTGAGCAGGATCGTTGAGGCTAAGAATATACCAGTCTATTAAATGAATATTCACACGGGGAAAAAAGAAAGACAAAATATTTCCAAACTTGGAAACCGCAGTCTTCAAAAGCCAGGATGATAAAAGCAATGCGGCGCTCGCTGCATCAAGCCAAAGAAACGTGCACCATGAATCCATCGCATGCACCCAAAACACCAGCTCAACTGGGTATCAAATCATGATCATATCCAATCCCGCCCGCTTTTTCCCATTTCAACCCAAACAAAAGCCATAAACGAACGAATCGGAACAAACCCAAAACCCGCAATAAAACTAAATATATATATTTACCCCCCACCTATACCTCCATCGACCCCCTCATCCCCTCCAGCTCCCGCTGACAACTCAAGCAATAATCCTTATACCAATGCTCGATATCTCCAATCTTGCCAGCCGCAAAGCGCTTATCAAGACCCAGGACAATTTCATCGCCATCGTCACCCTCACCACCATCACCGTCGCCAGCGCTCTTGTTGATCCGTGCACGATCCTTGGACAACATAATCTCAATCACATGGCACTTTTGCGTTTCCTGCTGCAGCCACCGTTCCCACTCGGCCAGAATCACTTCCCTCTCGATCCGGTTTACCACCCTCAGCCCAACAAGAAGGTTGTGGCGGTAGATGCCCAGACGCTCTCTGGTAGGCTGGAGCTGCTGTGCTGCGGTTTTGGCCTTTGTATCCCTGGCGGAGGAGGAGGAGGTGAATAGCCATGGGAGATCCGAGCTTCTCATAGCGTTGTTTTCGCGGAAGGTGGAAAAGCTAGGTAGCGCAGATTAGTCAGTTGGCTGTGTGTGCGCATACAGTGGATTAAGAAGAAGCAATATAAAGTTTTTTGGGAAACTCACCAAGTGCTTGAATTCAACATCCCAATCTCAGTCGTATTGGCAATCAAATCATCCATATCCTTGATGTAAACCGCCTTACTCATAATATTATTCGGCCCAACTCCAAGCCGGCTCATAAAATTGCCAGCATTGCGCTCCTGCCACCATTCAACCGTATCGTTGTAGGAATGGAACCCATTGATAAAGACGCTGAAGCCGAGCAGGAGCAATATGATGCTGTTGGCATTGCAAGTCTTCCAGATCCAGCGGAGTAGCGCCCAGAACCAGATCATCAGAGAGGACACTGCACTTTGCAGCAACGATCCGGACGTTTCCAGTAGAAGCGGGATGATGCCACTTTGCTTGAGCGGTCGACGGAGTCGCGATTGTAAAATCTGCGAGCCTCCGGTAAATTCGGTCCCGTGTTGTTGGCGACCAATGTGGCCAAACTGGGATATAGCTCGTTTGGTCTGGCTATGCGGTCCAAGCCTCTTGACTTCTTCGGAGACGAGATCTACAAGATCGAGCGCATCCTGTTCAAGGTCATTCAAGGCTTGCCTATCGATTATACCTTTTTGTACGTGGAATCAGTTAGCGATAGGTCAGGCAACAGGAAATGCATGGAAACTTACTTCGAATAAGATACGGTTCCCATAGCCATTCAACTTTTGTGAAAATGGCGAGCTTGCATCTTGATCTCGAAACGTGGGTGATGACAATTTTGCTGACGAGCCTGAAGTAGCGTTTGAAAGGGAGATGCCACGGCGTCCGTTTATCTGTAACTACGTAACATAGGTGGTCATTCTGGACATCAACAATTTGGTAATCAGAGACGTCAGTGAGGCGTAGACGTCCTGGAGAAAATGTTAGCTTGGGCATCCATTGTGCAGTGAAACTAAACTCACCGAAGGTATCAGCCATTTTAATTTGATACTGAATATCACGTTTTAGATTCGCGGAGTTATTCTTCGACCATGGCCCTTGTTTAATGTCTTTTTTCACCGTATTAGCATGCATCCTTCACCTACAAGGACATGGAATTACTTACTCTGGGCTCTCCGCTGATGTTGAAGTAGCTGCCAAATAGCGCTCTTGTCTCCAAAAAGTATGTGGAACAAGGCTTTGGAGCTGATATCGTATAGTTTCTCCGTAGCGAGATGTAGATTACCTTGCGGCACATATTCCACAGGCTGAGCGGGCAACCTAAATTTCGATACCTCGCGATGACTGGGCTTGGTCTTATTCATATCTAGATCTTTGTCGATGTGTATCGTCGACTTGAAGCGAGATTCATTACGCCTCCCGTGGATATCAGCCGACGTCCCATCAACAGGAGTGCTCAGGGTCAAATCCTCCCAGCTCTCCATACTAGGAGTCCTCGTGATATCATGTTCCATTTTCAGCAAAGATTTGAATATGGCCTCCAGGCTGGGCGGTTCCTTTGCAGATGCCATGTTGATGAGGAAATTCAGCCGCCTTTGAACCAGTTTCAAAGGCTCCAAGAATGTTTTGATTGTAAGTCGTCCGGGAGTTTCGCTCCCCTCATCGGGGGCTAAGTGAAGGAACAAAAAGTCGCAATCTCTGCCTGGGGCGGCAGTCACTTCTGAGATGATATCAAGGCTAGCACAACTTGTCAACACAAGATTGAAATAGTTGCTGTAAAAGTAGATATGTCTGGTTGTGACATAGGCTCTGCCCGGAAAATCTTGCTGGTCATTCGGACTGAAACTCGCTCGGAACACGAGAAGAAGAGGCTCATCCTTTGGGATGTCTGGAAACAGGAGCCGGAACTGGGAGTCATGCGGCCTTAGTTGGGCGGGATAATAGCTGGGGTACTCAAATTCTACTGAAGCGCCGTCGTCCATACCAGCCGAGTCACCACCACCAAGGCTGACGGTTTGCCTGTGGCGAGCTGCTGGAGTATGGGCTGGCGGTGTAGAATCGTTGCCTGAGGCTGTCTTCTCAGCGGAACCGTTGACCTGCAAAGTAATATAAGTTAGCTGATGGTCAGTCCTATATGGGCAAAGTTACGTACCTGGTCATCGGAATCCACAGCTGAATTCGACGCTTGCTGCCTCTCCAATTTATTGACATAACCCCAATTTGAACTTCCCCAAAGATTTGCCATCATACCGCTTGGAATCCCTCCTATACCGTCTGAGATTCGAACCCCAACCCCCCTCTCACTGCTAACAATCACCGCTGCTCTACTCATACTAGTTGGAGCAGGAGGGTTTGCCAGCGTCGGGGGTGCGAGGGTGCCCACGGGAGCGTCTCGTGAATTGTAACCCAAAGACATGGGCGCTCTGAGTTTACTTTCGTTATCTGTAGCCGTAGCTGGTACTGCTGAGCCCAGAGGGAGGAGAGTGTGACTGGCGGATATTAGACTGGCTATTCCTGGAGCGCTGGGCTGAGGGGACGAAGTGCCAGACTGTTGTAGACCTGTAGTTGTGCGCCGATGGATATCGAGTTTCTGGATAAGCCTAGCTGCATGGTCCCTTCCACTCTCTACATCGCGATCAACTGCAGTGGACCGCCTGGAAGATGGTAACTCGCCGCTATTCCGTATTGCCAAGCCATCACGATCAGTAGCTACAGCTGTGGAGCTACGGTCTAGGATGGAAGGCTGTTCATCATTCGCGTTGGGGGTGAGGGATTCCGAGATATCTGCAGCGAACTCGGGTGCAGGGGGCTGAGAGATGGAGAACGCAGGATCCTGAGCAGGAGCCTTCCCAGGCACAGAAGGGCCCGGGCTGGGGCTATCGAGCGCCTTTCGTTTTGCAGCCTCAAAAGAGCCAATCCAGTCTGTAAGCTCCTTTTGAGTTTCGGCTTGTAGCATTATAGTATTATTTTTAGTTTTCACTTCGAAGCAAAACCGGCGTTCTTCTTGAAACGCAGGTCGTATACTGCAGAGAAGCACCCCTATTCTCTCACTTTCCTCCACACCACCGGTCCGAGAGCCTTGTACCAGACAGCCGAAGATACCATGCTTCAAAAAGGTCCAACGACGCACCCACGCCGTCCTCGTAGGCTTCCCAGTTAATATCCTCAAACTCAACCACCCTTGCTTCTCGGGAGAAAATGTATGATCCTTCCCCATTTTCAATGACGCGGGACCGTGCGAGCCAAGATACGGGACGGTAGATACGGAATAGTCTTCGAGCTCACGCGAAGGCCGAACAGCCAGCTCAGCAGCTTCTTCAATTTGCTTCCGTGCCGCCAGCAGATCGCGTCTCGATGACTTCTCACTCGTTTCCATCTCATGGGTCCAGCCCTTTATCCGATCCATCTCGTGACCCCATTTGGAAAATGTCGACGAATTTGTATCGCGTAGAACCCTGAATTCCCTCCATTGGTCAAAGGAAAACCGTACAACAAGCTTGTCGAGCGAGTTTTTTGTTTGTGGAGCCTGTATGCAAAAGTCCATCGACGCTTTTAGATAAGCCTTGCGGGCTTCGTGTAGCTGAAACGCATCTTCTCGCAGCGAAGAGGGCTCCTTTGACTTCCCTTGAGAAGCATATTTTGCCTGTAAACTGTCATGTTGTTTTTGGGCTAACTCAAGCGTACGACGAGTTTCCTGAAAGTGAGATTGCTGGTCAGTAATTGATGGCGCCTAATAAAAGCAACGACAATAACAACAACCAACACAAACCAACCTTGAACTGTCGCAGGTCATTCTGGATAAATGCCCGAATGGGCTCAGCAATCAAAGAATCCGACTTTTTCACAGTAGAAATCACCCCGTTCCAAAAGTCCTTTGCACTCTCTCCATATCGTTTCAGCGCAAGCAAAGAGTAGTCATGGTCGATCACCGCCTCCGAGACAGCGACCGGTGCTGCAACGTGGGACAGAAAGCTGTTGGCCACAGCCTCGAGTGACGAAAGTTCCGAATTTAGCTTCCCCGCACTCCTAGCATAACCATCCAGCCATTTCTCAATCAGATCGATCTGCTCCGCAAAGTGCGCGGTGGTTGCGCGGAAGGTTGGGGAGTCGAGAGCAGCCTCCTTTAGGCCCACGGGGCTGTATATTGGGAGGGGTAACTGTTAGCTGCGGAAAACATTACGATATGCTCATAGAACGTACATTGCACTAATAGGGCTCCCATCTTGCGGGATCGAGGAGGGTGGCGGGGACGACATGTAGCAGGGGAATCATAGACTACTGCGCTGAGGAGCTGAACAGACGGATGAGTGGGAGCAGGCAATTAAGTAGCAGTAGCAGCAGTAGTAGTAGTTATTAGCAGAAAGAGCGCATGACGAAGAGCGCATGTACTGGGGAGATATGAATATATATATATAGAGATGGGAGTGGATTAAGACACTGAAGAGAAGGGATTGTCAGCTGTAAGCATGTAGTGATATTGATTGATCGATCTCTTGTTCGTCTTTCCCCAGCGTCACTGCAACTGGATGGGGTTTGGCTGAACCGCCAAGCAGCCACGGCCCCAGTCCGCGCCCATTGGCGGCTCGGATTAAGCTCGCTCCGCCCGTCTGCGGAAAAGAAAAAAAAATAATAGTCCCCACCGTCAACAGACACAGATACCACCAGCTGCTGGACTATTCTACGGTGAGGATACTGTCTTTGAATCTGAGAAGACACGAGATTGCGAGATGGAGCCCCCAGCCAAAAAGCAAAAGAAGCTGCTCGATGACAGCTCAGACGAGAGCAGCGACGACGGGGGAGCTGCCCTGGACAACAATGGAGAATATGGCGGGTTCAAGATCAACGAGGAATATGCCAAACGGTTCGAGTACAATAAGAAGAGAGAGGAATTACAGCAGTGTATGTTTGATATTCTGTATCATTTTGTTTTCATTGAAATTGGTCACGCTAACGAATAAACTTACAACTGCACAGTGGAGGACAAGTATGGAAAGTCAACAGGTCTCGGAAAGCGAAAGAAGACAGAAGATGGTGATGACGAGTCTGGCGATTCCGAAGAGTCAGACTCTGATTCTGAAGACGAAGATGACGACGGAGTGCTCGCCACTGAAGCCCTCGATCGCGAAATATTCGATACCTTAAACGCCATTCGCTCCAAGGACCCCAGAGTCTACGATGAAAGCGTCAAGTTCTACAGTGAAATCAAAGAAGGCGACGAAAGTGAACGAGAAGAAGAACCAACATCCAAGAAGGAGAAACCCATGTACCTACGCGATTATCATAGAGAAAACTATCTACGTGGCGTCGATGCCGCCGAGGACAACACCGAGGATGCGCCCAAAACCTTTGCGCAGGAGCAGGAAGAGCTGAAACGGCAAATTGTCAAGGAGATGCACGCCCCCACCGGAGATGATGGGGGAGAAGATGATGAGGATGAAGATGAGGATGGTGGCTTTCTCATTCCCAAGACCAAGCTAACCTTCCCTGAACCCGCGGCTACGAAGCGTCCAGAGTTGGACATTGAATCTGCCGACAAAGACCCCGAAAAGTTTCTATCCAACTTCTTGGCTTCTAGGGCATGGGTTCCTACTGAAAGGTCAAACTTCCAGCCGTTCGAGTCTGACGACGAGGAGGAAGACCAGAAAGCCGAGGCTTTCGAGGAGGCTTACAACTTTCGCTTTGAGGATCCCAATAAGCTCAACGAGGCAATAGTTACGCACTCACGAGACACTACTTCTAAATTCTCGGTCAGAAGAGAAGAGCCAAGTGGCAGAAAGAAGAAGAGAGAGGTTGAGAGATTGAAAAAAGAGGAGGAAAAGAAACAGCGCGAAGCTGAACGTAACCGTCTTCGGAAGCTCAAAATCGAGCAGCTCGAGGAGAAGGTTGAGAAGATCAAGGCTGCTGCAGGACTCAAGACTTCTGATTTTAGTGAGGAAGATTGGGCACGTTTCCTCGATGACGGATGGGACGATGCGAAGTGGGAGGAAGAGATGAGGAAGAGATTTGACGATAAGTACTATGCTGGACATGAAGGCAGCGATAATGAGGAAGAGGAGGGTGGCTCTGGCAAACGACGACTTAAGAAGCCCAAGTGGGATGACGACATTGATATCAAGGACCTGGTTCCTGATTTTGATGATGAGGGAGAGAAGCCCCAGCTTAGTGACGCAGAGATGGGCGAAGGAGATGCTGAAGAAGAGGAGGATAACGCCGATTCCAAACCCCACAAGCACAACAAGAAAAAGGCTCTACAAGATAAGAAGGAAAAGCAAAGGGAAGCCAGAAAAGAGCGCCGCAAGATCGAGCAACTCGTCGACAGCAACCTAGATCTCGAGCTCGACACCACTCTTCTCCCCGGCTCCTCCAAGAAATTCAGCGGCCACTTCCGCTACCGCGAAACGTCACCCACCAGCTTCGGCCTGACGGCGCGTGATATTCTCATGGCGGACGACAGCCAATTGAACCAATTTGCTGGGCTGAAGAAGCTAGCGGCATTCCGCGACCCGGAGCGGAAGAAGCGGGACCTGAAGAAGATGGGGAAGAAGGCGAGACTGCGGCAGTGGCGTAAGGATACGTTTGGCAATGAGGATGGGCCCCCTAAGTTTGTGCTGCCCCAGGCTTCGGCAGATACGGCAGAGAAGGGAGCGGCGGCGGCTGTGGGTAATAACAATGGCGAAGATGGGGCGATGGAGGTGGATATTCGGGAAGGCAAAAAGAAGCGGAAACGGTCCAAGAAGAAGCATTGAGGACTTCTTTACTGTTATTATTGTTCATTACATACCACCACTGCATTGATATGGTTTTTTGTTATAGATAAATTAGTTGGATTCTGAGTTACATTTTCCTGTTGATATCCGAAATTTCCCCTACTTGTGGCGGTGGGAAGATGTTCTGTTCTACGCCACCTTCTGGAAAGGAATGTGGAAAGAGACTATACAAGGATAGGCCAATCAGACTGGAGATGTGAATTTGTTCTAATCCACCGCAAACCCCTTTTGATGGAGCCAGGAGACCTGAGGCTGCATGAGCCCTGAGCCTTGAAGATGAAGCATGAACATCTAGGAATATTATATTTTTGCATGAACTGTCTATATATATCGAGAGCAGGTAGGTATATCTCAAATATGTTCTTGATTGAGCATTCAGGGGCTGGCTCTTCATCGCCCAAGGCAAAGCTAAGTGGCCAATTAGTTTTTGATTCACGTACGGAGTAGGTATTGTAGTTTATATTTTCAATGGTAATTGATCAGAGCGCATGAAAACGAAAATTTCATGAGGGTATACTCTGCACATTGCTCTCTATCATTCGATGTGGCACAAGGTGATTCCTCGAGACGAGTCGGAGATATGGAGCTCGGGCCAGGGCTGGATATCGCCTCAGATACTCTCAGCCACCGCAAAGAAAGGGCACACGAGACAGGTTCCTGAGACAGAGCAGAGTTGAGGGTCTTTTCCCAGCAGCCACAGACCGAGGTGGAGCACTTCCACAGGATTATTGTTATATAGATATGTTGTTGAGATATGTTAACTGCTGGTGCAGGCTCGGGAGAAGTCGGCAGTGGCAGGCTGGCCCGATCGGGTTTAGCGTGTAAAATCCTTCCCTTCTCCCAGCCAACCCAGCCCGGTGTTCTCCTTCGCCCGTCAGATTTTTCTTTCTCTTCTTCTTCTCTCCCTCTTCTTCTTCTTCCTCTTCCTCTTCTCTTCTTTCATCCTCCAAGCTCCTATCAATCGTCCCTCGAGGCACATCCGTCTTGCTCTTTTTTTTCTTCTTCTATCTTCCCACTCTCCTCTCTATCCTTCATTTGCCTTTTCCTTTTTTTAGTTTCTTTTTCACATCACCGCCAAAATGAGCAAGGCTGATGCCCCTTCCCAGAAGGACAAGTCCGTCATGGGCGTCCCTGTAAGTTCCTATCCTCCCTCCAATTGTCTTTGCGCCTGATACTCTTGAGCCCTTTGACGAATTGCAACAACCCAAGTCATTGCATTTAGATGGCGCTGGGCTTCAATCGATGTCTGTTGTCGTCCGTTGTTGATGACGCTCGATGGCCCGTTTCGGGATGACCAGTGGCTAATATTTTTTCCCCCATCTACAGGGTTTCGTTGTCGACTTCATGAGTACGTTACCACCCTTTTACTGATACTGTGCTGGATTGGTGTTGCCAGTGTCGCTGAAAAAATCACACGGCTATCACCAACCCGGCGTGGTAAAAATTTTGCCTGTGCAGGAATTGGATGAAACTAACAGACTTCCACAGTGGGTGGTGTCTCCGCTGCCGTCTCCAAGACCGCTGCTGCCCCCATTGAGCGTATCAAGCTCCTCATCCAGAACCAGGTAAGTCGATGAATACGACAGCAAGGATACCCATTCATAATATATTCGAACTGGGTCTAACGCCAATTTTTCGCTGTTTTAGGACGAGATGTTGAAGACTGGCCGTCTCGACCGCAAATACTCCGGCATCGTCGACTGCTTCAGCCGGACCGCTAAGAACGAGGGTGTCGCCTCTATGTGGAGAGGAAACACTGCCAACGTCATCCGTTACTTCCCTACCCAGGCCCTCAACTTTGCTTTCCGTGATACCTACAAGTCCATGTTCAACTTCAAGAAGGACAAGGACGGTTACGCCAAGTGGATGGCCGGTAACTTGGCCTCTGGTGGTGTAAGTATACCTTCTCCCTATTAACAGCAAAGTCAATTGCTTGAGCTAATAAACTTTCCCAGGCTGCTGGTGCCACTTCTCTCCTCTTCGTCTACTCCCTCGACTATGCCCGTACCCGTCTTGCCAACGACGCCAAGTCCGCCAAGGGCACTGGTGAGCGTCAATTCAACGGTCTCGTCGATGTCTATAAGAAGACTCTTGCTTCTGATGGTATTGCTGGTCTCTACCGTGGTTTCGGTCCCTCCGTTCTCGGAATTGTTGTCTACCGTGGTCTGTACTTCGGCATGTACGACTCCATTAAGCCCGTCCTCCTCGTTGGTCCTCTTGAGGGCAGCTTCCTCGCTTCCTTCCTCCTCGGCTGGGGTGTCACCACTGGTGCTGGTATTGCTTCTTATCCTCTTGACACTATCCGTCGTCGTATGATGATGACTTCTGGTGAGGTATGTATACTCCTTAAACTGCCGTGATTATGAATTCTCCTTGCTGATCCATCTACTCCAATAGGCCGTCAAGTACTCTTCCTCCCTTGATGCTGCCCGACAGATCGCCGCCAAGGAGGGCGTCCGGTCCTTCTTCAAGGGCGCCGGTGCCAACATCCTCCGTGGTGTTGCCGGTGCTGGTGTGCTCTCCATCTACGACCAGGTCCAGCTCCTCCTCTTCGGCAAGGCCTTCAAATAAACGCATGTATTATTTAAAAAATCTCTTCAATACTAATTTCATGTGGTTGAGGGGATGGGGTCGGTTTATGGGTTCGAGGTGTATGGGTTGACGCACGGGAGCGTTGTATGGGATGGAGGCTCGAAAAGATAGAAGAATTTGTGCATCAAGAACGGTTGATCTTGGAGCATAAAGCAAATATGGTCTTTCTCCTTACCTGTTGTAACTTTACTGGCCTGCGAGCTTTTTTTCTCTGTACTTCCTCTTGTTATATTTTGGCATTCAATCAATTTCCCTCTCATTTTTTCCTTTAACTTAGGGTCAATAGAGAATGTTCATTTGTTTGTGTTAGTAGATTATTATGTCTCTACTTGGATATGAGTGTCTTTGGCAACCTTTTTGATATGCACGTGACTGATGACGTCGAGGCTTCTCAATATCTGAACTTGTTCACCTTCACGTACAATGAGCAGTGTTTGCAAATAGTAGAGTCACAGTAGCACACGTTATTCCTGAATATATCGGTGAACTTGATGATCTAGTATCGATCAGCGCCATCATGGCATCCCAAATACCAGAAAACGCATCTGAGCAGCAGGCGGCATCAAGCAGCCCGCCAACGGCCAATAATGTCGCAGAGCATACAGAATCTATCAGTCCAACGACATCTACATCTACACCTCCATCTCCACGGGCCGCCCGTCCCGTTCCCAGAGCCAGCATCAATGCCCCCCGTCTAAAAGGATCCCCCGAATCACCCATCCCCGCCAATCCCGCTCCAAAGCCTCACTCACACGCCCATACTACACACGCATACTACGCTCCAGGCTCACTCTCGCAATCCACAACACAGACATCTACATCCCCGCCTACTCTAGCAAACAGTACTACATCACAACCGCCAGCGCCAGCTCCAGAACCGTTCCCTCCTATACCGACCGACAACACCACAGCAGCATCAGCAGGTGCCGCAGCAGGCACCCAGCCCGCTCCCAACATCATCCCCCCTCCACCAAAAGCCGGCCAACCCATTCCCCCCTCCCTCTCACACATCTCCGCCCACGCCCAGCCTCAACCTACCACGCTCCTCCAAACCAGCACCACCTCCCCCTACCAACAACAACAGCAACAACAGCAACCTCCACCACCCCTCGACCACCCCCCGGGCTACATCCAAAACCCCTCCATAACCGCCCCTCTCGGCTCCTTCCACAGCCACCTCTACCCAAACGACGACAATGACGCGCGGGGACACAACTATAACTATGCTTATACCACCACTAGTCCCGCAGCAGCAGCAGCAGCCGCTGGGTATCCCGCCGCTTCAGCTATGACTGGCGGTGCAGGTGGGGGGAGATGGAGGTGGGATGAGGCGCCGGGGGGGGCGGGGGGCAGATATGTGTACGGTGGGGTTGGCGGTGATGAGGCTGATGAGGATGAGGGGGAGGGGGAGGCATGGCCTGGGATGGGGGGGATTTGGCAGTCGACGGTGGAGTTGGCGAGGGCGGTTGGAGGGAGGCTTGCGGAGGCGGAGGAGGGGGTTTGGAGGTGGGTTAATGGAAGGTAAAACGGGAGAAGGGTCTTGAGAAGGGATGGTTGCGAGGATATGGTGAAGATTGGGTCGGGGGATTTTTAGGTTTGATTTGATTTGTGTATACCTATATACCTTACGTATCGGATTCAGGTGGTATGGACTTGGGACGCACGGTTTGTTTATTGTTTCTGTTATTGGTGGTTCAAGGTGAGTTTTGGTTTTTTTTGGTTTTGGTATTTTTGCTAACCTCTTTTCCCCTTTGTTTATGCTTTATTGCTTCTTTTTTCCTTTTTTTTATGCATTTGGCGTTGCTTGCGACCCCGCGGACAATTGCTCTGGGATAAATTTGATTTCAGCCAGGAGCAGCAGCACGTTCAGATAGGATCCATATTTCTGGTTCTATTTTGGCAACACTGGCACATATACCAATGAAGATGAGATTGATGTTCTTTTCGATTCGACTAAATACGTCAACAAGTGTCAAGCCGGCCGGTTATATGTGAAAGAGACCACCCCACCGGCCTTGTGGGGGGTATGTCGGTATTGCGGCCCGTATCGCTGTCAAACGGCTGAATTTAGCCACTGCTACGGAGAACCCCCCGCGGTGAAACACACATTGACATCTGAACAAGATATTTATAAGTTTGCAACATGGCTACATAAAAGAGTTGATAATATCACTCTTGAACCATATCTATCATCTCTTAAAAGAACTGGCATTGCATCCGGTCAAGTTGAACCTTTTACTACCATCACATACCATACTACATAACATCTACAACCCCTCTATAGACTAAAGCCAGCCACAATGCTCCTCCGCCCAACACACAATGGCGCCCGCTACGAACTCACCAGTCCCACTGCCATGCCCAAAGCCGACGGCTTCCTCTGGAACCAAAAGATGATGATCCAGATAACCTGCCGCGGCTACGCAACCGCTCAATTCATGCAACCCGAGCCGGCCAAATACGCCCACGCCCCCAACCTCGAAGCAAAGACCTTTATGCAACCAGAACAAAACTACTACTCCCACCACCCAGGCCGCTTCGTCTACATCAAGGACGAGGAGACTGGAGAGCTCTTCTCAGCCCCCTACGAGCCCGTTCGCGCCCCGCTAGACTCGTTCCTGTTCTCGGTCAGCAAGAGCGATGTCGCGTGGACGGTGGAGCATTTGGGGATCCGGGTTGAGATGCGGCTGTGTCTGCCGACGGAGGATGTGGCGGAGTTGTGGGAGGTGAAGGTGACGAATGTCTCCGGGAGGAAAAGAAGGGTGAGTGTGTATCCGTACTTCCCCATTGGGAATATGTCGTGGATGAACCAGTCGGCGGAGTATATGGGTGGTGAGGTGGGGGGCGTGGTTGCCAGTAGTGTTACGCCGTATCAGAAGGCGCAGGATTATTGGAAGAATAAGTTCTTCAAGGATAAGACGTACTTTTTGTGCGAGACGCCGCCGGTCTCGTGGGAGTGTATGCAGCAGGCGTTTGAGGGGGAGGGGGGTCTACATGCCCCCGCTGCGATTGCGGGGAAGGAGAAGTTGATGAACGGGGATGCGAGGTATGAGATTCCGGTTGCGGCGGTGCAGTATCGTGCGGAGCTGCAGGCCGATGAGCAGCGTGAGTATCGCTTCCTGTTCGGCCCGGCGTATGATGAGGCGGAGGTGCGGCAGATGCGCGGCAAGTATCTGAGCAAGGAGGCGTTTGCGCAGGCTGCGCTGGACTATGAGCGGTATATTGAGCAAGGGCGGGGTTGTCTGCGGATCGAAACGCCTGATAAGGATCTGGATAACTTCGTCAATAACTGGCTGGCGCGCCAGATGTACTATCATGGCGATGTGAATCGTCTCACCACCGATCCACAGACGCGCAACTACCTGCAGGATAACATGGGCATGAGCTATATCAAACCTGACGTGGCACGGGATGCGATTATCAGGTCACTGTCGCAACAGGAACCCACCGGCGCTCTGCCAGACGGAATCATCCTAGTCGAAGGCGCAGAGCTCAAATACATCAACCAGATCCCACACACCGACCACTGCGTCTGGCTCCCCACCACGCTCGATGCATACCTAGCCGAAACAGGCGACTACGCCATCCTCCAAACCCAGGTCACCAACGTCCACGGCACAACATACACAGTCTTCGAAGGCTTCTGCCGCGCCATGAACTGGCTCCTCTCCGCCCGCGACGAGTACGGCCTCAGCTACATCGCGCAGGGCGACTGGTGCGACCCCATGAACATGGTCGGCTACAAGGGCAAGGGCGTCTCCGGGTGGCTCACCCTCGCCACCCTCTACGCCCTCAACCTCTGGGCCGGTGTCTGCGAGCAAGCAGGCAACGCGGACGTTGCGGCCCACTACCGCGCTGGCGCCGCCGAAGTCCACGCAGCGGTCAAGAAGCACCTCTGGGACGGCGAGTGGTTCATCCGCGGAATCACAGACGACGGCGTCGTCTTCGGCACCCAGACGGATACCGAGGGCCGCATCTGGCTGAATCCGCAGGCATGGGCGATCCTAGCCGGCGCGGCAGATGATGCGGACAAGCGGGAAAAGCTGATGGCGCACGTCGACGAGCAGCTCGCGACGCCCTATGGAGTTGCGATGTTTGGACCGCCGTTTAGCAAGATGCGCGAGGATATCGGGCGGGTGACGCAAAAGTATCCCGGGTCGGCGGAGAATGCATCTGTTTATAATCACGCGGCGGTGTTTTATATCTATAGTTTGTACACGGTTGGGGAGACGGATCGGGCCTACAAGCTCCTGCGGCAGATGGTGCCTGGGCCTAGCGAGGAGGATTATAAGCAGCGCGGGCAGCTGCCGATATACATCCCGAACTATTATCGGGGCGCGTGGCGGGAGTATCCGCGGACAGCGGGGCGGTCGAGTGGGTTGTTTAATACGGGCACGGTGCCATGGGTTTACCGGTGCTTTGTGGAAGGGTTGTGTGGGCTTCGCGGGGAGAAGGAGGGGTTGCATATTTGTCCTCAGCTGCCGGCGGCGTGGGATGGGATCAAGGCCAGTCGCCAGTTCCGCGGAGCGACGTTTGAGGTGGATATACGCCGGGACAGGGATGTCAAGGAGATAAAGGTCGTACTGGATGGTCAGGTCCTGTCTGGAGCGAGGATTACGGATATTCAGCCTGGTGCGACATATCATTTGGAGGTTTCTGTGCCGCCATAGGATAAGGGGGATTAGCTCATGTAGAAGATACACCTGGCAGGGTTGCCTTTTGATACACAATTATCAAAAAATCTCCACTCTTTGATATTTCCGATCTTCCCTTTTAACGTCTGGGTTTTGAAATATCCTTTTCACTCATTATCTTCCGCTGCTTTTGGCGCTGGAATGGCCAACCACTGGCAGCGATGTACAGCGATTTACTCACCCCGTCCAGGGGTATCATAAACCCAGCCAGCCGTCCTGCTGAGTCCATTTCTGTTGTGCCTGTAGATATTGAAGATTGAAGCTGTGCCTGCATCGTTAACATAGTGTGAGTCAGTGTCTTCCAGGGACTGTTATGTTGCCTGTCTCGTCTTTTGCGAGTGGCATCCTTCTTAAACATAAGCTGCATTGAATTCTGTTATGTATTTTGCTACGCTTCGCTCCGCAAATAAATCAAAATATCATTATGCTCATTCTAAACAACCCCTTACCTCCTCCACGGACTCTCTAAACCCGCCTGGAGCTTGCCCAGTCGCCTTCCTAACAACACTATCCATCCATCTGCTCTTCTATCCCATTCTTAATCCCTGTCTCCATGCCCGCTAGTCGTTTTGCATAGTTCTCTGATATGCCAACAGTGGACATCAGCCTGATTGCAAACCATTCCCCTCCCTCCC